>VXBT01006740.1:680549-735742 GCA_013400235.1 Oriolus oriolus
ATATATACATATGAAAGAGTGGAGCAGGAGTTTGAGAAGGGTTTTTATCATTGTTAAAGCAATAAGGTCAGTTAGTGAGCAAGACTTATCTATTATAAGATTAATATAAAAAGTGAGGGAAAAGGAATGGGAGAAATGCTTCAAGGAGGAAGTAACAGTTTTGCAAAGGCAGAATCTGAAAGGTTCAGGAATTGGCTATGCCCAGCACCTGGAGTGGCAATTTCCTATAGCAAGACAGACTGAGGCAGTGGACTGAGCAGTGGTGCACCCAGGGTGAGAGTGAACTTGTAATAACCAAGTCATTTTGGTCTTGTTAGCCAGAATAATTCACAGTGCTGAAAAACCGACAGAAGGAAAAAATTCACACTGTTACGACAACTCCTGAAGGGATCTTGTGACTGGTCTGAGACACTTGTAAGATCTGGATTGTTGCTGAATAAAGAGAGGGCTGGATTAAGAAGAAAAATTTTCTTAAGCAGGGAGCTGAAATAAGACCAAATGTAGAAGAGAAGTGAGGCACAATTTCTGGAGGGAATTGCCATAAAAAGAACACTTGCTTCCTCACACCTTGAGATTGAAAGTGACTGTCTCCTGGTGCTCTGGCTAGAAGGAAAATTTGTGTTTTGGTGGAACTCGGGTTATTGGGGTCACTGGTGGGGTTGAGTAGCCAGTCACGGGAGGTCAGAGCAGACTCCTGATGTCCTTGAACCAGGAGGATCTATAAATGTGGCTGGTGAAAGATGGTGAAGTTTATGACCAGTGATTAAGCAAATCACTCATGTGGTGTAGAACACCTCCTTCAGAAAGAGCACCTTGAGCTGCCCACTGTGTTTGTAGGCAACATACTCTCATAGTATAAAATGTGTGGTGGCAGAAAGATTGGCAAAAGCACCTCGATAGCACCCAGCTCCTGTGCCCTAGAGCCCATCTGAGTGTGTGTCACTGCTCTGAGCACGTTAAAGAAGCCAGAGGAGGCTTTTTCAGGGAGAAGTGCGCAGTGGCTTCCATATCCAGCCTCTGGAAATGCCATTAACAGATTCATTTTTTGAAAAATGTTGTGTGTCTTGATCATGATTTAATCTTTAGGGGCTGCAATTCATGAAAAAGCCATAATTTTTGTCTTAAATTAAGTTTTAATAGAGTAACAAAAGCCCTGAAGGCCAAACCACTTCATCTTTAAAATGTTCACGTTAGCATTTTTTCCACATCCATTAAATGAAGATGTTGTTCTTCTGTGTAAATATCTATATTTGTTTTAATAATTTACTGCCTTCATAAATATTCATAAAATTGCTTTTTAACTGTCATAAAGTTTGGGAATGTGGAGGCTTGGATGTTTATGCAGAAGTTATTGGCAGGCCCTTATAGATAAGGATTTGCTAAATGGAAAATATTAAAGATTCCCAGAATAAAGGGAATTTGCAAAAAGGCTTCAATTTAATAACTGTGTTAGTTTTAAATAAGTTTACTTTGGAAAAAGTAATTTCACTTTTCTACAATGTCTATATTGTTTATTTCCTACCCTCTGGTACTTTTTATGGCTAGCACATGCAATTATGAAGATTATAGTTTACATCATAAATCTCTGTTTAACGAGGGCCCTCCCTTTCCTTCCATCCCTTCCTCCCTCCCAAGAGATACACAAATATATGTATGTATGTTTATATACGTATACACAGCGTGTGCATATAAATATACAAATAAAAACCATGTTTAAAAACCAAACATTTTTAAGGGAACATAAACACTTTATATGCTGTTTCATTATTAAGGACACTGGAGTTTTGGTTGGGGTTTTTTTGTGGCTTTTTTTGGACGGTGGAATTTTTTCCAAGGCTCCTAAAGTCTTTATATGCACACATTTCCTATATGAATGCTGTGGGACTTTTAATGATATTATATCCCTTCCTGAAGCCCTTCTCAAAAACTCAAGCCACAGATATGGGCAGTATAAATAAAAATTATAGAAGCATGTAAAACCATACCTGGGGATCTGGATCTGAAGGGATTATGTAGTAACATACACTGGAACAGCATCCTGTTTTTCAGGTTTTTCTCTAATTTACCATCCTCTTAAAATATCATCTCGATTCCCAAAATCCTGAGTTTCTCTTGATAATCCAAACTGAATTCAGGTTGATTCAATAAAATTGTTGGTGCAGAGTTTGCTAATTAGCAAATTGTGTATTTGTACAGAGTATGCTAGTTCTTATTTTGCCTTGAAGGAAGTCGCAGTTGCTTTGTGGTCCTTTTTCCTTAGCCTTTGTCTCCCCTGAATTTATCAGAGATGCTCTCCTTCAAGTTAGTTGCTTTTATACTTTATCCTTTTTCTCTTCCCTCAGAGACTAGATTTAGTGTACTCATGTTCTTAACCTTCCCCTTCCTCCAACAGCCTCTTTAATCTGTGAGGTATCACACAGTCCAAAGAATGGGCCCTTTGCATTTCTTCTTTACTTCCTACGTAAACAAATTCTACCTCGGCCTTCAAAAAACTGCACAGTAGTCCATACCAAAAAGGTGTTCATGTAATTGAATGGTTCTTTTAGTCACCTGTTTGCCTCTTCCTGATTCTGTGATTCATGGAAACATGCACAAGCTGTTGTGCTTTTCAGTGAATACTGAGAAATTTTATGTTTGTTTAGAAGAAAGCCCATTGGCCTTCCTTCATCAGAAAGTGAGAAATTTGAGAGATTGGTCGGCACAGTTCTCAGTTATAATCCTCCTGCTCTGACTGATAGCAATGCTTTCTAGTTACTTTTGAACAGAAGGAACAAACCATAATTAGAGAATCCTGGAGACACCCTGCCCCTATATCATAAGTCTGATCTCGGTTTGGTCAGCTAAGAAAAGCACCCCCAGCCCACCGAGGAACATACCAGAGTTAAAAAACCAAGTCACTCTGCACAGATTTATCACTTAATGCTTTATCCTGAAGTCATATTTTAATTCTTTATTGGTAAACTTAGTTTAAAACATAGCTGGGGGGGGAAAAAAAAAAAGTAGCAGTTGTGATACATTTTCCCCTCAGTGTGAGGTACTGTGGGAAAGAAAATCAAGAAGTCCTACTAACTTGGGAAGTCTATAACTGATGGCCAAAAAAAGCAGTCAAATAGAAAGTCACAAACAGTGGTTTTGTGTTCCTGATTGGAACCAAGTTACACTGAGCTCCAGTGTTCAGTTCCTAGAATGCTGTTTGTATCCAGAATAATTTTTAGCTGAACATGTCAATTTTCCTCCAACTTCATCCAGCATTTGAAGGATGATGTAGTGTGACCTGTGCCACCTAAAAGTGAAACAGTGCCAGTGCAGTTACAAATCCAATCTGTATCTGTCCACATGAGTATGAAATCACTGACAAAAATTTGCTCTCTTATCCCCTTAGTCAAGTGCACTGCAGTAAATTAAAGAGGGAATTCTCACTCCACTTTTTACAGTTAAAATGGGAAAAAGTAATTTGCTCTTGTAAGCAGTAAGAAGAATATGTAAGGGGTGGGGTAGGAGAAAAGCAATTGATGTCTGGAAGGAAGCATAATTATAGCACAACTTGTCAATATTCTCTAGTAATTAACAGTTTGGTTGCATCAGTAAAAGAACTTCTGGTTATTACTCATTTCCTTTTTGCTTACAAACTCCTGGATGTGTTTGCATGGAAGGAGAGATGTGCTATTAGCAGAGTAAACGAGGGGAGATGTAAGGTAGTGATCAAAAGTAAGTATCGATTATTCTGCATTTCTGATGCCACACAATTTTCCTGAATGTTTTGAGGAGGCACTGCTGATTTGCAGACTTACTTGTGTTCACAGCTGTAGTTCCTATTCTCTCTTTCTCTTCTATGTTGATACAAAAATTTCTGAAGTCCTGCTGGTGAATCAAACACTGAATTCTTACCCATTTGACTCGATGCATAGTCCTGTTCTCTTTAGTAACCCTAAACACTTATTTTTGTCTTGGGAAAGTGATTCTAAATATTCATATACTCAGTTGGCTGTTCAGTTGCACATTCACTACATGTATTGAAGGTATCCTTTGAAAAACTAGTCCAGCTCCCATAATGAATTGCTATTTCCTGAGGGGAGAGGCTGACCAGTGTTATAGGAGGTCTCCTCCTTTTAGTGCAATAAAATTGAGTGAGACACTTAAGTGGCTTCCATTCAAACATGGACAATGGCTGACTCACAAAGAATTCATTGTGGGGTCTTCTGAAGCTCTTGTCTGATTTTAGAGGTGTGAAACTCCAGCATAATTTTCTATTCTATCAAGCCCTTAAAAAGTGAGTAGTAAATGCAATCATCCAGTTTACCCTGTGAGTGCTATGTCCTGATAAATGGTGCAAAGTCAGCTGAAATGGCTGTTCTGTGAGGCAGCTGTTCTGACAAAGAGCTGAGCAAAGATGTCCATTGCCTCAGTTTGTATCCTAAATCCACACATGATCCACACTTGTCTGCAAGGCAATGGGAAACACCATTTCGTCTTTCGTCGTAAAACCTAAACCTTTTTAATTTGCTCTTCCTGCAGTTGCTCTGGTCATGCTTCTGCTGATGGTCTCGGCACTTTGCTGTGGCTTATGTAGGGACTGATAAGGTTTTTTCTCCTACCCAAGCTTCTAATTGAGCTGGTCTTTTGCATTAGTTGAGCTTGGATTTCACAAAAGAGCCATTGACAGATGAATTATCTGGGCCTTTTCCCAGCTCATGTGTTTCCAGCACATTTCAACAACAGCTGAGAAAGGAGGAAAAGAAGATGGAAGATCCACGAGCTTTGAGCAGGGATGAGGATGAATTTATAAAATCTCATCCTGCCAGAACAGAACTACCTGAATTTTGGTTCTTTGAAAGTATCAGCCACTGGAGTGGGTGAAGCAGTGCCAGAAATTTTCAGAACTGCCCACTCCAGCAGCTCTGCAGAGGAGAAGCACAGACCAGCACTGTACATCCTGCTTATATTTGATATTTTCTGGAATAGTGATCAGAGGAGAAGGTCATCTTTCTTCAGGCAACAAGTGTTGTACAAGTACTGCCCTCGTTCTCTAGTGGGTTTGACTTGTATGGCATGTTCTGTAGTAGTTACTGGTTTATTATTTTATTAAGAAGAACTTATGATTCTTCTCTGACATTTTATGCTCTTTTAAGTCTTTTCTCCTCATTTCATAATATTTCATAATAATCAGTTTATTTACATATCTGTGAACTGAGAAACTGGCTTGAAAGGTATCAAAAGTCACTATCTTGAATAAAGTATTTATGTAAAACATGATTTAAGAGATTACAGAAGTAAACAGTTCTATTCCTAGAATCAGTGTTTTATTTGATACACCAGGACGTCACAGATTACCCAATTGAAGAATGATTTTCATGCCTTGTGGCACTTTAGGGAATACAGCCAGATCCAGACCTTGGTTTGATTTTGTGTTGGTTCTGCATGTGAGAATTGGTTCACAAAATCAGCACTTGTGATTTATCCATGAAAATCTGAATTCTGCCCTTTCAAATACACCTTTAACTTGCCATATGATCAGAACTCTGACTACAAACATGGACTTGCTGGATGCTGAGATCCAACTTTTTCATTTGCATCCATGGAACCAGGGTTTATATTTTACATTCTCTAGTGCCCAGCCTATGGAAAGTTCTTATTATTTTCCCTAGGATTATTTGAATTGCTCTTTTCACATTGTCTGTGGCTGGATTTTGTGGAGCACAGATGGTTAAAATATATAACTGCTTGTCTTCCCTGGAGAGGGAAGAGGTGGCTTTTAGCATTATATTTTTAAATTTTCTCTTTGCCTGCATAATGCCACAGAACACCAAAGTCAAACTTTCACTCTTAGCCATTTGGGCCTCTTGATGCCTGAGCATGAATTTGAAAAGAAAAACACCGAGTCCATCACTACAAATATAATTGGCACCCTCTTTGCAAATACAGCAATAACCACTTCGAATATTTTGTTTCGATTGCCAAAACATTAAACTAACCTTCTGTGCAGAAGGCAATTCTTCCACAGCGAACATATTTTCACTTAACAGGAGAAGATTGTGCATTTCAATATGAGAACTCAGGCATTTTAATTTCCTCTTTAGGTCTCAGTGAATAATTCACAAACAACATGCACAACAAAGTTGGGCTTATGTTGTTTTCTCTTGATCAAGGTCTAACGAAATGGCAGCTTCATTTATATGTTATCCTGCTACATTCTCATGTTTTTAAGTGAGTTTGGTTTTTGTTATTTGGTTTCTGGGGTTCTTCTTTGTGCTCTTGTGTTTATTTCTAGTATTGAATTTGCTCTAAGTAATTTTCTGAGAGCAATTCTCTGTATTTGGAGTTGTGATCATTCAAGGTGATTGATTTTTTTTTTGTTTGTTTTAAGCATTGATTAGTATGTTTTTTGATATATATATATATAGTCAATCAGGGTTCTTGCAAATAAAAAGATTCCTGAAGTTCCTTATGGTCATTGGGAGAGAAAACAAAAGTCACATGATCACAGTCACTGGAACCTCAAGTTAAAAAAGTTGGGGGCTACTTTCCTTGATTGATTTAGGATGCTGTATAATAACTAGTGCAATTTTTTCATTATTTGTTTCAAATTTCACATCTTTTGTACACTTCAGATTTCTCTAAAAATCAGGTTCTTCATCAGATAAAAAAACCTTAACTGAACAAAACCAAAGTCTCACAGAGCTGCCAAGGAAATCCTTGTAATTGTGAATAATCACACAATGTGCATGGGCTGAGATCTGTCAGGGCAGCTCAGTTATGTGTAGACACAGGTAGTATTTTAGATGGAGGACGGAGTGTTTGCATGCTGTGAAGGCTGGAGGAGTGCCTGCACTGACAGTTTCACCTGTTATTTATGTTTTCCCACTGTCAGTTATTATGCAGACGTGAGAATTCTTACCACACAGCCTCAGAGGTGACCTTGAGGTGACCTAGAGGGACCTCCAGTTCAATGGGACTGAAGCATATATTTCACTTCTGAGTCAATCTTGGTTTTCCCTGGAGTGGGAATTGACTATATTGCTTCTTATATCAGCATTCAGTTAAAGTGTCCACTGGGGAACTGACCTGACAACTCATTTCAGTCAGGCCTCCACTGTAATCTCAGAGGAAAAATGATAACATTTAATCCACTTAACCACTTGGGCATGTCCCATTCCTGTTCACCATATTAGAGAGGATAAGAAAAAAAGGCAAGCCCAAATCTGCCAGTTCAGGCCATTCTTGGATTACAGGCTGAAGAAATCTTTATGACAGACTAGAAATTAATTAGTCTGGAGCATCTGTGTAGAAATTACTGTCCCTTACAATGGTAAGGTGCTGCAGTGTTCCTTAAAAAGGAGATACAAGGAAGGCATTTGGAATGCATTAGGAGAGCTGGGATCTGGCCTCCTCTTCCTGCCTAAGGACAGTCCCATTCAAAGCAGAATGTATTTATCTTCCGTGGTTTTAAATACCTACAAGGACTGTAAGTATATTATTTGCACAGTGCTTCACACTTGGCATTAATGGAAGCATCTTTAAAAGATGACTTGCCTTATTCAGCAAAGTGGGGTTGGAAGTGTGGTGCAGTGTGATAAAAGTACAGAAATTTTAATTACAGAGTATTTAATTTAAATTTCATTCCTTTTCAGTGTAACGTGATTCATTGGAAAATAGCTAATTAGGAAAGGGTAAGATATTAGTATTTTAAAAAGTGTATGTGGAACTATTATACACAGAAATCTATTTTGCTGTGACATTTATATATACAATAGAATCTGTTTGGAAATGCCTTTTGTTTTCAGGTGTGCCTTTTTTGCATGTACTTTCTTTCTGAAAAACTTGAACTCTCTGGAACTGCAAAATGAATCTTACAAGAAGTGTAATATTTTTAATGAATTCTTAATTTAATTGATAATTTATTCATTTATATTGTTTGCAAGTATACCTGACTGGATGAACTTTGATGTGAATACTCTTCAGATTCACTGGAAGTTGCAGGGACAAAATCTGACATTGTCACTCATCGTGCTTTATTTTCTTTGAAGGTGAAGTCATTTCAAGGCATACAGAGACCTCAGAAAATAAGATTTGCTTCTGACCTGCCAGCAGTGCAGAATTGTTCAATACTTGGTGATAGCAGTGGTATCAGGGGAAGAGTAGCTTAAATTGACTATTTCTCCCTTTTTCTGATCACTAGCAAACCGAATAAAACTACAAGTATGTTATTTAATTTCAAGAAAACCTAAGTTTTCATATCCAAATTAGCTTGATTGTTAATACAACAGATCTTAGTTCTCAGTAAAGAGAGAAGCTTGCTGCAGTGAGGTTTCCAGAAGAACACAGAAAAACACCACCTTATGTTTAAGCGCATTAAAACTCACTTTATTTAATATGAAAAACATACTTAAAGTGTTGCACAGTACATTTTACAGAACAATTCCCCTTTAGCAAAAGAAGCCATGGGTGGTGTCTGATCAGGTCAAGCTCTCACATGACAGTAAGGTCACGGCCATCACAGGGCACCTTTAATGTTGAAATGCTGTCACCATGACCTGCCATGGTGAAGTGCACACAGAGTCTCTCATCCAGACTGATCAGCTGCTTACTCTTCTGTCAAGAATTTCTTATTGACCAGAAAAATGTCTCCTCCTTTCTTTCACTGTGAGAACATAATGTAAGAAATGCCCTCTGTCAGCCTGATATCCTTCCTTGGCGTGGTTTGTATTTAGGGGAAGAGGATGGGTTGCAAAGCAAGTAGGAAGTAATATTTTTTCCCCTGGCATCCCTTTCCTAAAAATGGCAATCATAGGTGTCTTGACTCCATGAAGTGGAGGTTATGTCTGGAGCAATTTAATTATAATCACGAATATTCTGTGAAATGGAGTATTTCAGTTCTGAGTCTGTTTATCTCTGCAATAGCTTTTGGTGATGAGGTCCTCTATGTAGATACTTAAACATTTCTTGACACAGAATTGGACATTTGGGATAGCAGGTATATAAAACTCTGCCAATGCTTTGCCATTTGTTATGAGGGGGAAGAAAAAAAAAGATACACAAAATAATCCAGCTTCAGTCTAAATCTGAACAGCCCAGAGTAACTGATGCAATTCTGAAGGTACCAGCTGCATGCTATATATTGATCCTCACCCTTCAAGGATATTAGAAAGAGATTTTTTTTTTCTTGGCCTCACAATTAATAGACAATGTAATGAGTTCTTAACAAATCTATGCTCCTTAAATAACACCCAAAAAATTTTAAGTTTTTATTCCTGAATTAAGCTAGTTGGTGACTCATGGTCCAGGTGTGTTACACGATGATTTGTTTTGCCTCTGAAGGTGTTTGTAAATGCTAGGGAAAAAAGATGTCTTTAACATTACTATTACCCTGTTCTGTGCTTAAGCTTGAAGAGGAAAAAAACCCCAACCCCACATAAACAATGTCCCTCCAAAAGAGTGTTTTCTAGAAAATTTCAGTTATTTTGTTCCAGAAAAGATATTAGATGGTAAGCCTGGAACTTAATGTCAGTGACTGTGAGATGAAATTAAGATAAATATTTCTAGGACAGACTTCAAAGTCTAAAGTTTTTTGCTGATAATCAAAGATTATTGTATTGGGAACAGAGAGTTGATTTGTGCCAGACAAGGGTTTTACTGTCAGAGCTGCCTCCTTAACTCAATATTGTCATGGAATGTCATGTGAACAGATGCTCTTCACCAGTTTTGTCTGAAAGGGCAGTTTAGTAGATGCTGACAAAAACTCAAAAAGATGAATTTGATTTTAACACCCCTGTCATCCTGCCCTAAGTATCTTAACAGAACTGTGTAAGCCCTTGTTGGAAAAATGAGTATTAATTAGTTTCTCTGTTGGTTCAGGTTGTGTCTATTTCTACAATTAACCATCTTCATGTACTTTCTCTATTTTAGCATTAATCTTTAGCATTTGCTATCAAAAAGAATCATAACAACTATGTGTACATTATTTTTCCATTTCCTGAGATAAATAGCTTCATACACATGAAATTACAGAATCATTAAGGTGGGAAAAGACCTTTAAGATCCTCAAGTTCCTTCAGCACTGCCAAACCCACCACTAAACCATGTCCCCAAGTGCCACATCCACACGTCTTTTAAATCCCTCCAGGGACTCCACTGCTTCTGTGCAGCTTTTTCCAATGCTTGATAACCCTCTTGGAGAAGAATTTTTTTCCTAATATCTATGTGAAACTTCCCCTGATGCAATTTGAGGCAGTTTCCTCTCATCCTGTCACTTGTTACTTGAGAGAGGAGACCAACAAATAAAGGTCAGAAAGCCTGATTTTTAGTTTCTTACCAATTTAAGTTTACTGACACTGAGGGTGTTACTTTGGTGTAAAGCTGGTGCAGTTAAATGCAGGCTTAGGCATGAGAATTTCACTAACTACCAATTTTCTAAACAGAATGGATAGAGATGCATTTTCCATTATTAAGTGATGCAAAAGTAAGCTTGCCCTGTAACCCTGAACTGGCTTTTTTCACCTTTTTAGTGAGAAGTAAGTACAGTAAGTACAAAGATTGGTCATCACTGTCAGTCTGTTGACAAAGAGAAGAATTTAATGGCTGAGAACAGAAATTTCTGATCTTGTTTTTTTTTTTTTTTCCCCACTCTGTCTCATTTGCAAACCTGTTAGAGGAGAAAATGCTTGTTCTGAACTTGGAAATGTTCCCTGATTTTCTATAGTTTTCTCTCCTGGGCTAAACACCAGGGCGTGTGATTGTCATCTTCATTCTGTGTCAGACCATTCATTCATTACGTGGCCCTGCAGCGTAACTTAGTGTTGAGATGGATCTTTTATTTGGGTTTTTAGGTTTGGCATTTGTTTGATTTTGTGTTGGTTCTTGTTTTTTTCCTCCCCAGAGTAAAGTTGTGTATTCTTTAAAGACTTTTTCTGAAAGTTCTGTCTTAGGAGTTACATTAATGTAACAGATGTTGATTGATCATGAGCTTTATTGTATTTCTTTTTCATTCATCTTATAACTGCAGTATTCTGTTTGTCATTTAGAAAGTTTAGTGGAGTTCTAGGAGCTGTAAGCGGTGCTAAATCTTTTCAGTGCGCCCACTGGAGTGAACTTTATTTCTTTTTTTAACATACAAGGTTTCAAAAGATATTTTGTTTTGGTCTTTCCTTTTCCAATAAATTGTCAGAGAAAGACAAAAATATTGTGCTGTCAATGACCTAGTTGAGGAGAAGAGTGACAGAGCCAAGAGTGTTACTGCCATATCTTTCTTAACCACCCTTGGTATGACCTTGTATTGGTATTGGGGTGTTCCTTTCCTAATCAACTGCATAAAAAAGTCTTTGTGACAGAAAGTTGGACCTATTTTTCACATTTTATATTTTTCACTCTATTTTTCAAGACAGGGGAAGGACATAATTTTGGATTGATGTTTTGGAACTAATTGTAGGCTGGTGTTACTGAAGAGGAGCTGGGGGTTGTTGGTTTGGCTTTTCTTTTTTTTTTTTTTTGTAACTGCTGGTGAATGAATGACTTTGTAGTGCTTTGTGACTGCCAAACTAATCCAGCTGCCTTCCCCATTCCCATCAAGTACTTCAACCTTGGACCTCCTTCATGTAGCTCTTTCTACTATTTCATTTTGGTGAAATGGGCTATTTAGTAGGTCACAGGAGGAGGCAGAGCTCTGTTTTACTGATGGGCTGAGTGGAAAGCCGTGAAAAAGAAAGGACCTAGGAAGACACAAAAGCTGCACATGTTGGCTTTTTCAGCTGTTGTATCTTTTGTGTGGATTGGCCGCAGTTCTGCTGTACCAGAGTTATACATTAAGTGGTGCTTCAGTTTATTACATATTCCACTTTAAACCATGATGTTCAGTACGAAAGATGCATTCATGATATGTCCTGTGTAGCGCAGTTCATGAATAAGTTCTTGTGGAAAAAAAATTCGAGTTTCTGAAAGGTCAGTGAGGAAACAAAATCAAGACTAGCCTAATTTTTAATTTTGGAATTTCTAGGGGAACTTAGGAGCTGAAATCAGTACTGATAATTTATAAAGAACTTTTATTGCTAAGGTTTGTAATAACTTCTTTAATATTTATAGTTCTTGAAATGACTTTATGCACTGGGGCACATTCTTTACGATCATTTCTTTTATCACTCCTAGTTTGTGACTGTTTTTCTAATAAGGAAGATAAATAAGTTCATTCTGAGTATTGATTTACTTAAAGGCATGCTAACCAAGTAGTTAAACACTGCTCTTTTCCATAAATGAAGCTAAAATATTCATTAACCAATTAATAATATTCAGTTTTCCTAGTTGATATATAGATATGCCTGCGGCTTACATATAGCACACTCTATATCATTATATATTCTCCTTGGAAACATAAAATTTAATAAAATGTAAATTTAAAAATACATAACAATGTTATACAGTCTCAAAATAGACTGTTGTATTACATTCAAGGCATTATTTTAAAAGCATGAAACCTGGATGCAGTGTAATAGACCAGGAAAGAGTTGAGCAGGGAGTGTGTTTTGTACTTAACAAAAAACCAAACCAAAACAAAGACTAGAATCTTTCAATACTAATAATTGGATAATAATTGTGGGAATAATAAAATAAGTGAAGAGATACTGGTTTTACACAGGTCCAGTGGAGGCAGCTGTGTTTTAACAATCTCACAATTGTGCTAATATGCAGTTACTTGGGGCAGCAAATGTGCCTTAATTGAAAATCTCCGACTGATTGCTGTGTGGGTTCTGAGAACATCTGCTGGTGCCTTGGTGGATACCATACAACAGCTACACTCTTGGAGCTAGGAAAGCCATAATCCTACTTTATCTTGGAGACAGAAGGATGGCTTGGGCTGTTTGCATTGCAACACTGCTAGCTTCCAGTGTTGGTACTGGAAAATATATATTCCCAGTACCTCAAGGATATTTACATTTTAGTTGGGAAAAGATCATAGAAAGAATCAAAGGCTGTGTGTTTACACTGCATATGAGGCACAGTGAGGGATGTTTATATAAGTAGGGATTTCCCTTCCTGTCTGCTCATGTACTCCCTTAGTCCTACTGATTTTTCAGAGGGGGCTGGAATAAGATGAGCTTTCAGGTCTCTTCCAACCCAAACCATTCTGTGATACCGTGACTGGGGTATCTCCTGGCTGGAAGCTCACTGCTGGACTCAAGAGCGAGAAGAAGAAGATTGCAGAGAGTTGAAGCCCCCCTGAGGTTGGGAGCAGGTGCCCTAAATGTTTGTGGTGAGCAGAGTGGCTGCTGGCACAGTGGAACTGCAGCCACCTCACCAGGGGAACACTGCTGTGATTTTTGTGCCCTGCGCAAGTTGCAGAAGGGTGGGGGGAGCCTGACACCACAGCTTTCCAGGTGAGAAGTGCCCTGTGCTGGGAATAGTGTTTGAAAATTGGATCTGCTGATCTTATTTAAATTTTCTAGTGGTAGGAAAACAAATTAAAAAAGAAAAAATAAGTAAGGGGACATTGGCGGCTTTGACTCAGGTCTGTGACTGTTGGCAGTTTAGTGGATTTTGGATTAAAAGTTGGGTAGAATGCATAAAATCCAACAAAGGGTCTAATCAGTTTACTCTTGATGATTTAGCAAGATTATAATTATATCTTAGTGTAATTGTTTTTTGTATGATGGATCTTCAGCTTTATTCTCTCTGTAACAGAGTCTAAACAGACTGGAATAAGCATAAACATAATCAGAAACAACAGTTTCAGTGTGAACAGGGAAATGCTATTGGCTTTCTGGAGGGTGCTCATCTGGACATTCATACAGCCTGTTTCTTTTTAATGTTTACTGAATATTTAATGATACTTATTATGCACACAGTGTTCCTCTACATGCTTATTTAGAAGTGAGTAGTATTTCCTGAAGATGTAGGAATGCAATAGCAGTATGAAAGGCTTTGTATTATATACTCATCAAATAATGAAGCATTTTTTCTGGACTGTAAGCAATTCAATTATTTTGTTTCTGAAATAAATTAAGTAAAGCTTATTGAGTCCAATCAGCCCTTGTTTCCAGGGAATTGTAGTTCAATTTCATTTTTAATTAGATTGAACATTGTGAATTTCTTAGCAGTGGTAAGCAAGATCTGGCAATAAAATATGCACTCAATTTGTATTAAAAGTTGCTAAAATCTAGTGCAGGGAACTGGCAGTATATCTGGCTTATGTTTAATTGTCCAAATACCCTATTGTGAAAAATTCCATTTTTAAAAACTGCTGATGTGTAACAAATTACTTTTCTTTGATAAAACTGTGTAGAAAATGAGCAGGCAGCAAACAGGAAAAAAGTATGGGACAGAACATTCAGTTCTTGATAAGCTTAACACCACATGTAGGACCAGGATGCTAAAAATTTTTCTGTGCAAGGATTACAGAATTAAACCAAGATGCTTTTTGGTTTAGAGAGAGTGGGGGAAAACGTCTAAACATCTCCAAAGGTTTTTCCTGAACCGGCACAGCTGTCCAGAGGTCAGTGCATGGATTTCCAGGCAAACTAGCACACAACAAACTTGTGACCAGCGCTAATTGAAAAGTCTTCTGTCCTTGGATAGCACTTAACCTGACAGAGGAGTGTACTTAAAAATATAATGGATGGTAAACTGATGTACAAAGTAGCTCTTACTCATCACTACCATACAGCCCCATCACTCAAATACAGATTTTTGTGATTAACACTCCAAAGTTTCTCACCCTTCCCTCCTGCTTTTCTTCCCACATTCATTAGGACACCCAGGAAATACAAAAGGAAAACTCCTTTCCCCAGAAATAAATTTTTAGGTATTAAAAAAACGAAAAAATACTGAAAGTTGAAAATTGTGAATGACAGTTTTCGTTTGGAAAGTGGTGAAAGAAAATGTCTTAAAAAATCTTAGATGTACATGTCAGATTCTTTCCACAAATAAATGCACTTCATAGTAACATTTCTCTGGTAGTAACTACATCAAAGTCTTAAGGTCTTGCCACAATACAGAGCAACTATTTGATTTTGTATTGTTCCTATATATGTCACTGTATGGCAGGAATAGCTGATAAATTCCACTGCAATACATTTTCCCCCTTCTAAGACCTTTATGGCAACAGCCTGTCATTTATGAGACTGTCGTGTATACGTTTATAGCTGTTTGAAGTTTTATGCAGCTTAGTCCCTTTCCCAGCCCTGTTTGTTCGACATAACAATGGTGCCGTTCCTCAGGCAAGGACGGTGTTTGAGCTGGAAAGGAAAGATGTGTTTCTTTTCACGGTCCCCACGCAGCAGCCATTAAACTGGCTGCATCCTCCTCCTCTTTTACAGCCTCAGCACAGCACCTTGAGGGTCGATCAGCAAAGGCCAAAACCTCTGCAGACAGAGTTCTGCCACTGAACTCCTTTGGGCACTGTCCCTCTATCTTTGTGATGGGGAATGTTGGGGCACGATTAAACATCAAGTGCAGTATTAAAAATTCAAGGTGAAAACAAACTTTACTTGTTAAAAACATGCAGTTTGGAAGAGCGGCAGATAAATAAATACATCTGTGTTTAAGTGGGTTTTTTCCACCTTGAGTTTTATGTTACCACAGCCCCTTCCAAGTGCTCTGTATTACAGTAGGTAATTGAGAGGACAGAAGCATCTGAGTATACCCACAGCATCTAAATCTTAGTTTTCTGCCCAAACAAGCTGCTACAGCAATAAAAAGATGTTGTGTCAGTGAGATCGTCTGACAGTTTAAATGTAACTTTCCCCTTGCTTCTTAATTTTACGTGCTGTGAATTAGTCAGATGAGATGGGAGATCCTTTCAGAGCATCATGATTTTAATTGGGACTTCAGTAGAAAAGAGTAATTAATAACTGTTAACCTGTCCAGTAAAGCTGTGTCTCAGATTAATGAACCATGCCTTTTGCACGTTGCACTATGAATTGAAAAATGCAGCAGTTAAAAACTGATTACTGTTATTTGTCTAATTAATGCTGATCATTGCACTGAAGTATAATGACAATAGTAGATTTTTTTTTTAAATGAATATCTTTGATTTTAAGCAGAATAATATGTATGAGGTACATATATGTATTTTTTCAGGTATTTTTTATCTACTTTCTTCCTTTTAAATATTATTGTGTAAATGACATAATTTTTTTTTACTAATTAGTTTTTCTTGAAACTATTCTTGTTTCCATGCTCCATATGTATTATTGCTTTGAATATAAAGTTCTGCATGCATTTTAGTGTGGTTTACCTGGAAGGGACAGGGGAAAGAGGATGACGATTATATAGAGACAATCAACATATGAACAGGAAATTGTTTTTTATTTTATGGATGTGTTATGTCCGTGTTTTGTTAGCACTGAATGGACTTGTAATAAACAGTGGAATTGTGAGTCTGCCTTTAGGAAGAGGAAGAGTTTTGGCCTGAAGTTATATGGAGGAAGTTGTATTTTAGAATAAAAACATGATCCCATTTTAACTTTGCTGTCAGTAGTTGACACTTAAAGTCCTTTGTTGTCTGATGAACTGTGATGTCATTAACACTAAGGAAGCCATTGTGTAAAATACAATATTTGCAATTTTGTGTATAGCTTTAAGGAGATTTAAGTAAACTGCCCTTGTAAGCATTAAAAAAAAAATCTCCTTCTTAAGACTCCATAAGTGCTTGTAGCTAAAGCATGTTTTATCTCCTTATTTAGTGTTCTTTTACTTTGCCAGACACAGACATGTTTTTGATATAGAAAAACCTTCAAAAACCTGTGAGTAGTTTCATTGAGCAGCCTAATATTATCTATTAGTGTGATTATCTGTGTACAGGAGTGAGGATACAGCCAGGATACACACTTTCAGTAGTGTGAAATCCATTCACATAAATGCCTTTTCAAGATGAGAACTACATTTTTAGGCTCTTTTGACTTTAGACATCAAGGTGTGTTTAAAGGGCTTTTTGAAATGTAGGCTTTTACAATATACTAGCATATATACTAGCATAATGAGATAGAAGAGAGCTCCTAAATACTATTGTGCCGCTAATTTATATTGTTTTATTTACTATTATGCAGGGATTGAAAGGCTGAAGCCTTATGTAATAGAGTTGAAAGCAGAATTAGATCAAATAAGAAAATGTCACTGGATTTATATTGACTGTGGTAACACTAGGGAACTTGTAGTAATATTAAGAGATCTGGATCATTTTTTTCCAGCTCTAGAATTTGATTTATCAAAAGCTGAAAATCTCTCTACAAGTGGTAAAATGTTTGGAAGTTGCTGTATTTTAAATCAAGTTTTCCAGACACAGTGCTACTTGTTTTGAGTAAGAATAGAACCTTCCATGATGGCAAAGTCACTTACTATATAGCATTGTAAGCCAACATATCTTGTACTGAACTGCTTTATCTTAAATAATGTATCAGTCAATCAAAGAACAGGTTGTTCCATGGATTAGTGAACAGGATTTTCTTGAGGTTGGATTTTGTGGTGTCTAGTTTGTGGACAAGTTTCTGTATTCCTTTACATCTGTTGCTCTGTCTCTTGATTTCTTCCATGTTTTTTCCCCTTTCCATTAAGGGTAAGCTCTCCAGTTTTTATTAATACCTTCTCAGTGGTGTTTAACAGCATCTGCCTCTTGTCTACTCAATGTCCCATCTTCATTAAACTTTAAGGGAATATACTGACATACTTCCTCCTGTGAAATAAGTTTTCTGTGCCAGCTAATCAGTGGTTCAATCATTTCTGTGGATCAAGACACTTAAATGGACAATCTTAGAAAGTGGACTTAGGCAATATTTGTCAGTAACAGGGCTGGTGTTGTACCTTACAAAGCACAGCCAACAAACTGCACTGCTGATACTGTAAACACCATGAGGTGGAGAACTGTCTGTACAGTCACATGACAAGGTTCTCAGAAGGTTTGTCCAGATTTTGGGACCACTTGCAAATATGGTGAGAGGAACTGCTAATAATTAAAAGCTATTTTAATATGGAATTAGTAGGTTGGTATAATCCACAGTTACCTGCATCTTCTTTCTTTCTTTCTTTTTTCCTGGTGCAGTCATAAGCACTGTTAACCATCACTGTGAGGAATATACTGTGTTGTGATGCCTCTCATCAGCTGATCATACATTGCTGCTTTCTAAATTATTTGTAAGCAGAGCTGTTGCTGAGAATCAACAAAAAGGAGGGAAAAGATGTCATGCTTATTTAATTATCTTTAAACCATCAGGGTCTTGCTGGATCAGAGAATCCAGAAACAGGATCTAAGCTGTTCAGATGCAGTGAGAGAATAGTGTAGGAAACCCTTTCTTAACTGTCTCTGCACTCTTAGTTGCTGTAATCCAAGTGAGACCAAAGTGTGATGTGATTTTCCACTCTCTGCCCATTAAATGACAGCTTAAACTCAGCCCCAGATGTGGCTCCCATGCACAGAACATCAGAGTAGTGCTGCTCCACTCACGCTTCATTTTCAGGTGGAAGGCCAGGGTACTGCTGGAACAGCTCCATGCCTCAGTGTGTTTTTAATTTTCTGAGGCTCTGAGCAAGTAACCAGTCCAATGTAGTCCCTGGAAAATAATGAAGGCTTGTTACCTGATTGGTCCTCTGCTGTTTGGTGCTTGCAAGGATGGTCTCAGCTGAGAAAGAAGAGACCAGGGGAAAAGATCTTCAGAGAGTCAGACTTTGCACTCAGGTGGAAGATAACAAATGCAGCTTGAGGCCAGTACCTGCTGCATTGCTTCCCTGCTATCACCAGTCACTGAAGGGCAGCTCTTGTGCATTTGCTGGAGATTCCCAGAGGCTGTAGTCTGTTCTCTTTGGTAGGTTTGTTCTGTGTTCAGATCATACATGTAACCCCCATTTAAGTGTTCATTCAAGTTCACGCTAGCCTCAGGTGAGCTAAAGCACGTTAAAGCCCCGTATGAAAGGTGGTGGCCCCTGTTTCTTGTTGCTTCTTTTCTTTCTCCCCAGCAAATAGTCATGCTCAACTTGCTTATTTTGGACCCAATACCTGCCAGTAGGTTCATGGCCAAAGTCCCACAGGAAAGCTTGTGTGAAACGTGGAGCAGAGACCTGGTCTCTGTTATCTGTGTGTCAGAACAAAAGGTAAATGTTTCCTCTGCCACATCTCAGAGATGGTGCAGTTAAAATGGAGAGGCAGCTTTGAGTTTTCCCCTTAGAACCAAACTTAAGTTCTGCAGACTGTTGCAATCTGTCTTTTCACTGCTTCAGCCATATCATCTTTAAAAGGCAGTTTAATGGTGCCTGATGGTGTGTAGAGTTTGCAAAGCTAATCTGTCCCCAGATACGTGACAGAGCCTTTGATAAAGCAGCAAGTGTCTCAGATTAGATTAAATTGAGTCCAGAATGTTTTATGGGGTGATTTAAAATACTGAATTAAAAGTTACATTTTTTAAAGTAACTCTAAAAACTGATGACTTAAGCAGCCATAAATAACTAAAGGGTTAACATTGAGCACTGGCATCTGTTTTCAGGGTTCTGCTGTTTCCAGTTTGTTCTGAGATGTTTATGGCTTTCAGAGAGGGACAGTGCATACATCCAGAATCATAAGGAGCAGATTTTGCTGTTGGATGGTTTTGCAATCTAAAATAACCCATCGATTTGAATAGATGTGCACTGGTTTACCTGAAGGAATTAATCTACAATCTTTTGCCTTGTAAAAAAAAATATGCAGAACCTTCTTTGGCTTCTTTGTGCTCCGACAGTTTATGGCTGGTAAAGCGTTGACTTATTTAAGATGAAAATGGAATCAACAATGCACATTTATTGTTGATATAGTTGTGCTGTCACTGTTGTAAAGTTAAAAAGCAGCAATTATAGCTGAAATCTGAAAGCTGTTTTGTAATTTCACATGTGTGACGCAGCTCCTTACTAGAGATTGTAGCCATGGCAGCAGTGGTTGCTGCACTTTGTGAATAACATATGTAGTTACTTTCCCTCAGTAAAACTGAGGGATTTAATAGTGATTTTTTTTAAGTACAAAGTTCTTAGAACTCTCTTTAAAAAAAAAAAAAAAAAGCCTCCATATTTCTTGTCTTCTTCTGTGCTACTAAATAAACCAGGGATTAATAAAAAGATACTGGATATGGAGGCAGGAAAAGGCAGTTGTTATTTTAAATCCTGCCTGTTACATCATTTAGCTAAGATGTGTCCCTGGTTCTCCCACCCTTTTTTTTGTGCAGTCAAATCCTGTCTAAATGTCTGAATACGAACGTGAATTGGAAACAGAACAAAACATTAATAAATGAACCCACCATTTGGGAAAGCCCTATCCCTGCATTACATTATAGGTCTGTAATGCGTTTTTAAGCATCTGAGCTAATCACTTTCTCTCACTCTCTTATTCATCTGACTGGAGTTCTCTCAAAGAATCCCTTTTCATCCATGGATTGCTGGTTTGAGTAAGATAGGTAAGATTAAGTGACTCACAGGTTCAACTTGCATCTGCTTATCTGAAACTGGTGTCAAAATCTTAGCAAATCACAATATTAGATATATTTACTTACAGAAATGGCAAATAGTTGGTTGCTATTTTTATAATATGGCAAATAGTAGGTTGCTATTTTTATATTTTTTTCTATCTTAGCTGTTGAGTAAAGCAGAACTGAACTCCAAATGCTTATGAGGCTTAAACTGAATGCTGTATATTCGTGTAATTTGCATACTTGTAAAGCCACAAAGAACTGTGCATAAACATTCCTTAATACCAGCAAATAGGAGATAAATTGAAAATTATATATATACATACACCGGGAAAAAAATGAAGAGTCCAAAATATGGAAGGAGAAGGACAATTGAACGGAGAAACAGAGCTGTAGTAACAAGTTCTGGGGTTCCTGTGGAATCAGAGTTGTGTAGAAACATCATATACCTGCAGTCATTCTTCAGACCATTTGGCGACATTTGGAAAGTCATCAGTAGAGCAGCTCAGTGAATACTAAGATAATCCTTAAATACCTGAATTACTTCTGTCTGAAAAATTAATATAGCTTTGTGTCAGTGAGTAGTCTTCAGTCAATTCCAAATATGCAGAGCATTACACAGAAAGGTCATCTCATTTCATGGGAGTATTTGCCACATTACAGTTTGATCTCTTCTGTTTTGGAATAAGATCCCCTTATTTTTCAGTTCTCTATGAAAGAAAAAACCTGAGGTTTCCAGTCAAAAAAGCTGCTGCAAATTGTGGTTCTTGGATCCTTTTGTCCTTGACTTTGGGGAAGTTTGCCTTATATTCTGGCCCAGATCTCGTGGATTTTTGGAAACTCTAATTGCCAGTTCCAACAAGCTTTGATGTTCTAATGAGACAAAATAAAAGCTGTTTGTCTGACAGGAGGAAGATCCCAACATTTGGGTAAGATAGACTGGGGTTTTTAATTTTAATTTAATTTTTTTAATGTTCTGTAAACTCCTGTTTTCTCTCTTAACTGAGGAGTAACTGTGTCTAGAAATCCTGTGCAAGACTGATGGCAGTGTATGCAGACATACAGTATATGCTATGTCCTTCAAGAGATAAAATAAGCTAGAACATCTTGCAGATGGAAAATATGGGAAGCCATCTCAAGATGGTTTAGTGACATTATATTCAAAACTGAGGCATTTTCAAGGTGGTGTTTATATCATGTGAAAATCTGTTGGGGTGCTACAAGCTCGCTGGCACCGCACCTTTGTATGGTGAGAACCTGGTGCATGGCAAAGACTCTCTCAGCAGCAATTCAAAAAATAATAATGTGTTCTGACGTTGTTGTTAATGGTCACCTCTGTTGCTTTGTCCCCTCAGCTTTCTCTGCTGGAAGATGCAGGGTTTGGTGGTGTTCTCCTTTACACTGATCCTTGTGACTTACCAAAGACTGCAGACGTTGCTGATAAAGCTTTTATGGTCTCCTTGAACAGCGGAGGAGATCCATCCACGCCTGGTTATGCCAGCATTGGTAAGTACCGGTCAGGGCTTATTCACTTAATGGGCATTTTCATTCTCTGAAGATTTGTAAGCAGGGGAGTTAAAGCACTAAACCAAATCCTGCTGGAAAGAGAGGCTCTGGGTAAGGAAATGCTGTGTAACGCAGCATGGCTCAAAGGGTGGAATCTGATCTCAAAAGTGCTTTAAGCTCTTGGCACAAAGTCTGCACTCTCAGCAGTTTCCTGTGGTTTGTATTTGAGTATTCACACACTGAACCATTATTACTACCTGCTTGTTCTTATCCCATGAACAAACCCCAAAACTGTGAAGAACTGACCAAGTGGTTTCTGAGTATTTTCCCCAGGATCTGTCCTCAATGAAAGATTTATTCCCTTCATTCTGTCTTCCTCTTTCATAGTATCAGAAATGAAAATTTTTGGTCAATAGGTGCAAGTGAAATATAATTAGCTATTCATATTTTGGAAGTTTTAAGAAAAAAATAATGTTTATAGCACTGGTGTGCCACTATCACTTGAATAGGATGTGTTCATTTAGCCTTGCCCAGATAGACTTGGTTATTAATTATGCTTCTCTAAATACATGTATTTTTGAAAGATGGGAAATACAGAATTGATTTCAAGGAACAGCATAGTCTCAAGGAACAACATAATCTTATATAATTTTATGTGAGGTTTTTTTGAAGCAATGTTAACAATAAATAGAACCAGCAGCACATTTGACTTGTATGTGCTACTTAAATCTCCATTCTGGCAGTTCAGTGAATGTGTGTTCTGCTTCTCTGCAGCTTTTTCAGCTTTACAGCCCTTTTTACTATCTAACTATTTGGAAATGTATTAAGCAGCAGTCTATGAGTTTGTGACAAGGTTTCATCAAGAATATTTTGTCCAGTTACTGGCTCAGACATCTAAAGTTTGACTTGAATTGGCACTAAATCAACTGAGGCAACGTGGAGATACTTCATGCCTAGAGTGGCAGAAAATAGAAATATTTGCCTGGTTGTCAAAGAAGGGTGTTAGCTATTCACAGCATGAATGCCTTGACAGCTCAGTGGGAAAGAAATTGCACATTTTCTCAGTGTCTCAGTGTACCTGACCCAGTGTTCTTAAAAGTGCCCTGGGAGCTACAGAGGTAAATATAACACTCTTCAAGCTTTATTCTTGCTCATTTCATGGAGCTATTTGAAAAACAGTTTGTGGTGTCTCTGTCTGGCTGACTCCTTAATGTTTTATTTACTCTACATGAAGAGTAAAGCTAATTAAAACAGATACACCAACATGAAGATGCCACTTCAGTGTCTGAACCTTATGTGTTAGTTTTCTGTCAGTAAATAATCTCATCTGCAATGTGCATTCCAATCTCCAGTCTGGGAAAGAGAAGCTTAATTACATGGACAATGGTTTTACAAGTGCATCGAGGGTTTCTGGTGGAAGCCTTAGCGTGGCTTGTCTGTGGTTTTAAATCTCCGAGCAACATTCCCAAGCAGGAGCAGGTTATCCTGTTTGAGATCATTTACATTTTGATCATTGGATGCCATGATGAGCTGGAAAGTGCTCAAAGGAATACTTGAGAAAACCCTTTTTTATGGTTCTGTCACTGGAAGGTAGATCAGATGGAAGTAATTTCTGTGTTTCTGATGATTTTCCTTCTCTGGAGACTTGCTTAGAGGTAGCTCATGCCTGGGACAGACACAAATTCTTCTGGAGTGCAGGCTTCTCCCTGGGGGTTGCACTTGGATGTACGGTAGTTAAACTGCCTGCATGTGGAATAAAAGAGCCAAAGAGCCTGGGCTGCCCCTTTCACTTTGATTCACAGAGTGTAACAAGCACTACAAGAGATTTTATTGGAAGCTCTTGCTTAAGTTATTGGCATATCTTTGACACCATCTGCACTTCACACTTTGCCAGAAGAACTGTTACTATCACAATCTCCACGCTGCTGCTACCAGCATTCTCCTTTTTACTGGGAAATTCCTGGTAAGATGAGTGATCCAAAGCTAGTCTTTTACTTGGTGAATAAAAGGTAGGAAACTTGGATTTTCATGCTGCTGCCTTTGTTTCTCACGTTCTTTTGGTCTGAAAACAAATTTCTCTGTGGTATCAGAGCACTGGAATGCTTCAGTTTTTTTCCTAGAAAAAAAAGTCTTCAGCAAATGGTATAATTTACAGATCTTTTCTCAAAGTTGACAACATTTTAAAATGGGATTTATGTAATAGTTCAGAGAGAATTTTGGAGTTCTCATGAGGTTTCAGCTCACATTTTCTGTTTCATGAAGATTAAATGCTGCAGTTCTGCATATGAATCATTTTGAATGTATAGAAATAGCTTGAGGATGGGTTTGAGATGCCAGCTACCTACGAGTAGAATGATTTTATTGATCTCTGTTTAACAAAGGGGAAAAAGTAATGATGAGAAGGGGAAGTGAACAGCACTTATGTGAAAGTTTCTGCAGCTCTGTTTCATAATTTAATTCTTCTGTTCTTAACACTCTTCCAATCCTAAGTTATATCAGTCCTGAAATAATATATGAGCCTTTGTGAGCATCATTTCTATCTTTGTGAATCTGACTGCCAAAGACTAGTGTCCTTCATTTTTAGAAATCTTTCTTCTGTGTTCCTGCTTTTGAAATGAAACAGATCCAGAGGGTGGAACTCAAGGAAATAAACATACAGGATTAAGAAGCTTGATAGGGAAATAAGAGACTTGCATGGCAAAAACTGTCTTGAAAACAAAGTTTAGAAGAATAGTGTAAATCTTGACTGCCTTCCCCATCTACTTTTCTTTTTCCATTTTGACTTTTTGACTGCTGCACTTTCTTTCACCCACCTTTGTATGGCAGACACATATTAGATTTCTCCATCGCTAGACTTCAGAGCTGTTTCAAATCAAATTTGTTTCCACACAAGAAATGGCTCAGTAAACAAAAATATGGATAGAATCTATTTGTCAATCCTACTATGTAAATAGAAAAGTGGCATTGTGATAAGCACTAAGAACCCTGCCCATGAGATAAGGTGCCTCATAATAGAATCCCTATCTCTGCCATGGGGGAATAAAAATTATTTCATGAATAGTTCAGATGGCATCATAGAAAATACTGTGAGCTTAAAAATGCTGAAATATAACAGCTGTAAAAAGACAATCTTATGGTATCAGCTGGGGTTTCAAGTGTAATGTTGTTCTAGGGAATTGTTACACAGAGGTTATAACAGTAAGAAAAAGAGGTGTGTTTGGAAGTCATGCATGGTTCAGGTCATGTGAGCCATATTACAGGAATTTGGGTGAAAAAATCAGTGACACGGGAAATGCACAGTGTCCCTAGAACTGTGAACAGTGAACATTATTCAGACAGAAGAACTGACACAAGCATCCCTCAAACACTGCTAACAGGATTTGATTTCAGATGAAGGGGCGAGGAAGGCAAAGAATTGGTGATGTGTTGATCCACTGCAGGCCACAGCTGAGACCATCAGAAAAGTCAGTGATGCCTCTGAAAATGTATTTAAGAAGGGCCAGGGATGCTGGACAGGCAGGGGAGTGAAACTGAGCCTGGAAAAGGGCAGGGTGACAGGGCTGTTCTAATATTTTTGGTTTTGTTTCTCACTATCCAAATCCATTTTAACTGGCAGTTGCTGACACTGTTTTGCCCATGGTGTTAACTGGTAAGTAATCTCTCTGTCTTAACCCTGATCAGTGATCTTTTCCATCTTACTTCTCTCTTACCCAGTGGAATAGGGATAATGAGAGCATGGCTGGGTAGGAGTCTGGAAGCTGGCCAAGGTTTACACACCACGCTCAGTTCAACAAAAGTTAAACGCCAAATATGCAGCATAAAAACCGCAAGAACGTTTACCTCTTTAGAAATGTGCCATTCTTGAGCTGAGCTTAGGCAGTTCCTCTACAGCAAACACGGGGAACTGCTGTCACTGCTTGGAATGTGGGTTTTTTGGTACTTGCTGGGATGGAAGCGTGTGCCTGCTTTGGTTTTAGTCAGCCCTGTGACTCTTCAGGTTTAGGTGTGCCCTGCCTGATATCTGAGTTTGTCCTTTCTGTCCTTCACTTCATGATTATTTTACTCCTCTGAAGCCACCAGCTGAGCAGAAGTTAGCTGGAAAATAGAACATTGTGTAATGGGTTTTAACCATGCATATGCAACATATGTTCTAAAATGGTTTGTTATAAATCATCATGACTTTTACAAGATGTCCTCAGCCCTGGTTTGTCTGTTCTTTTTGAGAACAAAATACAGTCACAAGAATATATTTTCTATGCTTTCCTCTGCAGCTGTGGAAATGATTCTGGGAATAATTTTTTTCTTTTCTTTTTTCAAAATTTGTGTTTGCTTTCTGCCAGTAACATCAGATAAATGGAATACAAAGATAATTTGTTGTAAAATGACTGTCTGCAGTCAGGCTTCTGTGTACTGTACTTGATTTTCCTTGAGGACAGAGTGAAGCTGAGGAGAAAGAAAAGCTAAAGTTTCATATTATAATTTAGGTGTGTATATATATGTTTACATGTCCTCTTGATAATTTTATTTTGGACTTACGACATAATTTCAGTTGTTGCCATAAAAAACCCACAGAGTTTTTATCACACCAACTACACCGGTCTATCTGATATACTGTGTTATTTTCTGTATGAACAAAAATGAGTGCAAATGCAATGGAGAGCTAAATCTTTGGAAAATACTGGCCTTTGAATAGTGAATGCAATAAGTAATAATTTCAGCAGGTTTTCAATAATATCTGTAGCACTAATGGTTCAAGAGGTATCTAAATCCATGATCTGCCTCTTGAGATTTTTCAGGATATAATAAAGCAACTGAGTTTCTCTGTAAGTACCAGATTACCTGCTCTGAGATTTTTGGATTTGTGGGTTTTAGTTTTAGTTTTTCCTCCTGTCTGGCTTTCACTTAGGTATGCATGTCTTTAAAACTGCAAGAATTAGTTGGACATCGAGATATTTTAGGCTCACAGGTTTGAGCATGTAAACCTCTGTATTGTATATCAGTTATCACTTTATCTTCTACTAAGCTGCCTATAATTTTTTCTTGGAAGCAAATTTTAATTGAAAACATTGTGATTTTATTAATTAGAGTATTAGAAGAAGAGAGGAGAAATCACTGGCAATGGTACTGGAATAGCTTGCTAGCAATGTTTTTATCATTTGACTTTTGCAAATGCCATCATGAAACATATGGTCAAAACTTTTCTCAGTTTCAAACAGAAAGTTATTAAAAAATTCGAATTTATAAGAGAGCTGGAATGTACAAGTGATGAAGACCAGATTATTTGAAAACAACAAACCAGCACTTCCTCTGCTGCAAAATTAGCTCCGTGGAAAACATGACTAAATTCTTCCTGGTGCCTTATAAGTTGCAGAGGACTTCTCAATGTTTTTGACATTTCAGACAGTTTCAAGCTACTGCTAAGCAGCTGTGACTCACTACAGAATGTTTTCCAATGAAGCTGCTTTTTCTCTCACCCAGCAAAAATAACATTTTAAATGGAGTCCAGATTAGACTTTTGAAGCTACCCAACTCGCAAGTGAATTCAGAATATTTAAATGTTTTGTGTAACCATGATTGAAATGAATCCTGCCGTAACTTTACTGACATATTTCAGCCCAGCATAATTTCTGCAAGTCAATTAATTTACTGTGTGCTCACAAAACAGCAAACATCACTGCATGGCAGTGAATCCAGCTGGTGTCTTGGAATCTGCTCCTGCAGAGTGTGCTCGAAATCAGTTGTCTTTGCACAAATTTGGGATGGGAGGCTCCTTTTTATGGCATCAGGAAGGTTTTTGAGGACTCCCTTGCACTCCCATGTAGAACTCCTGGCTGTGTGTGGACGTAGGATTAAGAAGCACTGTCCCAGGACAGGATATGAGGAAATACTGTACTAGATTTATGTATGGATGAGGAAAGGAATTACTTTGCTTTGCAAAGGCAGAGGGATGGATTATTGTCCATTTTCTCACGTAGCAATATATAACAACCCATTTTCAGAATCAAAAAGGCTCTGAACTGCCAGCTTGAGGCCAGTTTTATGGACCACATGCTCTGTGGCCAGTTATTTGCTACTTAGCACCCTTCTCTGGCATTAGTGTGTTTTTTCTTGGTTTTGTAGGCTCCAAAACTCCCGTTTTAGTATTAAAGTAAAACTGAGTAAAGCCTCAGTGTCCTATGCCTTCTTTTCCTCTGTTTCTAGTAGTTGAGTCTAAGTATCACCTTCTTCTATTGCAGGTGATATATTGTGCATTCTAAAAAGATTCCCTCTAAATAAGATAGTTAAGGCAGTTTAGATTTAAAACAGGCCGTTAATTTTTCAGTGAAGGGTTAAGTTCCCTTAAAAGAAATGCTGGCTGGAAAAATGCTTTTGTGAATTTAAGCTGAATTTAGTGGTTTATTAAGTGTTGATTTAGTTTTGTATGCAGAAAGGAGATTTTGAAAAGCCATTCATTTCAGTTTTAAATTTCTTTAAAAACTGAATTTTTCTATGTAAAAGTGGATGAAATATAGGGAGGAGATAGAAGAGATATATGGTTGAACAATTCGAACATTTTGGATCCAGTTCACTGTAAATTGTACCTTTTTCTAATTGATTTTGTATGTACAAAGCAATTTTTTGAAGAAGGTTGAGTTTTATTCAAGCATGCTGCTCAGATGACCTGTCAGAGTAAAAGACAAGAGGTATTTCTGATAGGTTATTATCTGTACATAATTATATGGTGCTGTAATTGCCAGAAACTTGACTATTTCAAAGTACAAGCTCTGGTCAGATTCAACCAATAATTCTGTCCAAAGAGGAAAAATGTCAGAACCAGAATGATTGTAAAGCAGGTTAGATACCCCTCACAGGAAGATAAAGCAGATTTTATATATATATATATAAATATATATATATATATTTAAATAAAGGACTCATGTTTCCTTATAAAGCTTGGCCAACTTTCCCATAGATTTTTAAGTGTCTGTATTACCGTGGTATTTTATCCTCCCAGTGCTGTGCTCATGTTGGGATGCCACAGTGTAACTCTTACATACTGCAGTCAACACCTGCAAGTGCACCTGCACAGCAGCAAGAGCACCGTAAAGTCAGCTGGCTGATTGTTTAAGCAATTAAAGATATAATTAGGTTTATAATTGAATTTTTTTCTTAGTGGTGTTTTCAAATACTGAAAGCCAGAC
Source organism: Oriolus oriolus (assembly GCA_013400235.1). Taxonomy (NCBI): domain Eukaryota; kingdom Metazoa; phylum Chordata; class Aves; order Passeriformes; family Corvidae; genus Oriolus; species Oriolus oriolus. The sequence goes on from VXBT01006740.1 coordinate 709,639, forward strand.
TAAACCAAACCATCTGTAATTTGACTTGATCTCTGTTCCAGCCCACTGCTTTACCATATCCAGCAGCTGCATAAAAAAGATAATAGCACCTCTTCCTACTTTCAGACAGGTAGGAACTCCCCCAGAAGAAAACCTAATCATCTTGAAATGGAGATGTGGAAAATACTTCATCATTGCATAAATGTGTACTATCATATTATATAGTATTGATCTGCAGGGCTCTAAAAAACATGAGTAATTCACTGCAGTTTGGGTTTGGCCAATTTTCCAAAGCATTTTTCTTGTATTTTTCAAAGAGGGCTTTATTGGGTTTTGGTTGGGGTTTTTTTTAGTTTTTTTTAGATTTGCTGTGTTTTCCCTTTCCTTCAGAGACAGAAAAGTGCTCTGCCTGGGGGAGCTGGGAAGAAGTGGTGTGGGTAGGAAAGAGGAATCTCTTGTGAGGGTGTAGTTGGTTAGCAAAGGCCATCATGAGTGGTGAAGGAAGCTTATGGAACAGCAGGGTAAACAGTGGATTTTCATCAAATGTGGTCAGAACCATCTAAACAGATGGAGGAGAGGGTTGATTTCAGTGACAGTGTGCTCCAGGGCGTGGTGGATCATGGAGTGCCTGGGATGTCCCTGATCCTGGTCAGTAAAGGGATCACAGGAGGAAAGAATCGCACAATAGCGATTTTCTTCATGTGCAAAACCAGGTAATGAGAATGATTCTAATAAACCTTTGAAACTTGTGAGAACTGTTTTGATTTAAGTCAAGAAAAGCATTTGCACAAAGTAGGTGTAACTTCCAATACTTCTTATGTAGTAATTTTACATAGCTGACAGGTGAGTCTATTGAGTTAATGAAAAAAAAAAAGAGTGAAGCCTCTTGGGTTATGTAAAACCTCATTGAAGTCATAGATCCTTTAGAATAATAACATAATGATTTGCATATTTATTTAAAATATTGTGCTGTAGGGACCACCCTTTACAAAATATATAATGAACAAATTAGGCGGCTTGTGCTGCCTAATTGGGAGGGAATTTTTTTTTTCTTCTAGCAGATGTCAGCTAAAGCTGACACATGGTGACAGTCTATTCCTTTCTGGTACAATGCTCATAACAAAGAGACTAATTTTAGAACAGCCAGCTTACTCATGTTTTAAAATGCTTAGGTTTGTTGGTTTTCTTCCTTGATTTCCAAGCATCAGTGGTCTTTCAGCTAGTCCACTGTGTGATTTCTGCCAAGCCTAGTTTAATCCATGACTGCAAGGGATTTTCAGCAGTATTTTGCATAACCTGGAGGAACTGAACCACACATTGCCAAGCCTTTTGCAGTTTCAACTTGGGCAGTAGTAATTTTTGCATAGTATAAAAAACATGTTGCTTACTTCAGTAGTAAATTAGGTGTAAAGGTGAAGTATAACGAAGAATTATTTCCCTTTTAGGTTACTCTACTCTCTCCCAAAACTTCTGCATTAGATGTGTCTTTGAGTTTTGCTGGTCAGAGGCAAAATATTTCTCTGGGCCAGTAGTGGTACGTGCTGCTAATCCACTGAAAAATGAGATACAACGCCTGGCACAGACTTTCTTGGAGAAATGTTTCTAAAGTTCCCCAGGAGGAGAATATAGGCTTTGCAAAGATAGAATGGGTGGAAAATGTCTTGAGTTAACATTAGGTGTTATCATGTAAGGAGAGTTGTATAAGTGTTATATGGGTCACTTCATAGAAGTATTTTTGGTTTTTGGGTTTTTTTGAAAGGAATGGGGTGGATGGCATGAAATTCAGTGGTACCCAAAAATAGAGGTAGTAACTAACTATTACTGTGTTTGATTAATTTTACTTTGGAGTCATCTTAGGTTGTTACATGCTCTTACCTCTTTTTTCATATTAGTATTCTGGATTTTAAGTGAAAGCATTGCTTTCTGAGCATCAGGGTACTGGAGGAAGTGTCCTGCCTAAAAATGCAGCCTGACTGCTGTCTAATACATAAACTAAAAAAAAAAAAAAAATAAATTCCAAAACAGAACACAAATGAGGAAAACATGCATGGATTTTAAGTAGGTGTCACAACTGCTGGGCATCGCTCACGCTTTTTACGTAATTTTTGGTTTTTAGTACAACACACCAAAGCCTAGTAAATAGCTGTGCTTAAAGGACTTAGGCAGGAGCAGTAGTCTGGTCAACAGTGTTCTCCAGAAGTTACAGCTTCAGTTTTATTTTTGGAGTTTCTGGTGATTTCATCTGAAACAAAACACATCTGTGTTTCTAGAGTCTGGGTTTATCCTCTGATTTACCCAATGGACCTGTAATTGTGAACTCTGAAGCCCTGATTTAGGAATCAGTGCTTTAACATAAGATTTAGGTACATCTCTCATTTGCTTTGTAAGATGAAAAGTTGAATTGCAAATCCTGTAATAGATTTACAAATCCTAAAGCATATGTAGAAATACTGCAAGAGACTTACAAATTGTAACATAAGTCTCGATAAAGTAATTTTTAGCTACACAAATGTATACTCATTTCTAAGTTAAAATCTCTGTGATCCTAGCAGAGATCATTCTTGAATTTTAATGTCTCCTGGTTTTGGGTTGGGTTCTTTCTGATTTGTTTCTGCAGGGCTTATGTTTATTAAAATACTTTGTGTCAATTGCTCCTTCAACTTCATAGAATAAAAAAAATTAGACAGGAGTTGCCCTTCATAGAAGCTGCTACAAAAACTTTTCCCTGATGGTTCTCTTACAGCACAAAAGGACAACTGAAACTTGCAGGAAAGGGCTGTGATTTTGTGAGATGTTTCTCTCCTGGCATGCACACCTCAGCTTGTAAACAAGCATCTTAATGTCTTGTCATGCCTTAAGATGAGAAAAATCCTGTCTTTCATTTTTCATTGTTATGTTCTGTGGTTTCATTGTGTGTTGAATATTTGAGTACTGTGAGCACCAGATGTACCGTGGGGTGGGGAGACACTGGATCAGATTGCACCGAGAGTTTGTTTCCCAGAGAAGATACCTGAAAAGCTGGTCCTGAGCTGCTTGATCTGACACTGCTTTGAGCAGGTTGGGCTGGGTGGTCTCCAGAGGTCCTTTCCAACCTGAACTGTGATTCTGTGATAAGGTAACACAGTTTTGAATAAATTCAGCCTGGCAGCCTTTTTTTTGCTGACACAGGTATTAAGATAAAGTAACAGTATAAGTGAGCTCTGACAGAAGGGCCTAAAAGAACCTGGGAACTGTGACATGAAGCCAGAAAGCCCCAGAGCTGTTATTCCTTACAATGTTCTCCCTTACACACAAGTTGATAAGTGCAGTCTGTGCAACACTTTTGGGAAAGATGTCTGTGTGATTGGAACAGAAACAAAATACTGGGCTAAATATAAGAAGCACGGCCTGAACTGCACAGTTTTCTCCACATTTAAGTTCTGACCAAAAACATTAACCAACAGAATAAGATGTTCATTTTAACTAAAATTCAGTTGTTTTTTTTTTTTTTTTTTAATCAACTATTGTGTTATTTGAATCAACTGTTATTATCAGCTATGCCGTATGATTCATTTCCTGATCTTCGTTCTTGGTGCACAGTCTCAGGATTTCAGCCTTTGTGAAGACAAAGAAGGTGGTGCTTTCTGTGTTGGTGGTATGCAGCCATTTAAATTAAAATAGGGGAGAACTTCTGTGACACCTGTTGTAATTGGCAGTGGAAGAAGTGACTGATTCACCTGATTTAACGTGTCCATCTAATGCAATTACAACAATGGCAAATATCCGTTCGTGTCCCAATCTAAAGGATAAAAATAGCAGTAATTGTCAGAATGGGAAGAAGCAGTGAATGTTTTCTGTGTGCTTTAGAGAAAATTGGATGGATGAAAGGTGGGTACTTACATTGTTACATTGCCTGTACATTGCAGACATTAAAGAAGATTTTTCAGACAGTGCTGTGCAGTGAGGAAGATGACAGAATCAAATCTAATTTTAGAGTTTTTATTAAGAGGTTCCTGACACGTGAGAAATACATTAGTCAGTTATCTGACATACTCTGTAACTCTTAATGATATTGGTTTTTTCCCTGACTTTAAGGAATGGTCTTGGTAGTTCATAAGCAGTTTTTGAGAGTGCTGAAGGAGTCACACCATTTGATTAAGTGATAGATCCAGTGGTTTTGAGAAATGATGGCAAAGAGAAAAGACTGAAAGAAATCTTGAGGTCCAGTAGTGTTTGTATTATCTGCTGCAACATCACAAACGTCTTCATGATCCTCTCGTGGGACAGGGTTCATGCAAAGCTGCAGGGAGATTTCCTGGGAGGTCATTTACAGTGACCATCACCCTGTTCTGGTAGGTGCCACAGTCACTGTGTGGTGTTCAGAGTCACTGTCTCAATGGGAAAAAAAGTTGTCACTCCTGGAAGTAGTGCTTGCTTCATTCATTTTCTTGCTCAAGACTTTGGGCACAGGAAAGTTGCTCAGAGCCATGGAAATTTCCACTTTCACCTGTGTTGCTCTGGCTGAGACAAATTCTCATGGTTAAAGTGGTTTTCTGACAGTCAGATTCATCACTTGGGTTTCCTGAAATATGGGATTGCTTGTGTATCAATCTGTGTCAGTTCTGTATGTCGGGCTCTGCAGATACACAAATGTTTACAGCTGCTTTGCTTAGGCTGGGTCTGATAGTCCTGCAGGGCTGAACTGTTCGTGGCTGAGCTAATGCCCTGATATCCCAGTAACTGGGCATGATAAGAAGGCAGGCACCCTCACATGAGTTGGTTTTTACTTGGTAAACGTGACTTTGCAGTACCCAGATTCCTTGTCTTCCAGTAAGACTCCAGTCACCTACTGCTTGTTCACTGAAGAATTACGTTGTTGGAATTATCGTTTCTTAGTCTCTTAAAAAAAAAACTTGTAAAGGCTGGTGGATAACCTGTGTAGCAAATTGATGTGCATTTTATACACAGTTTATCTAGGAAGCTTTGCAAGTAAAGAAAAAAACTATTTTGGACATTTATTGACCTTTTCATGTTATTTTTCTGACAAGTTTAATGCTTAATTATTGGTTGTCACATGTTTAAAGAACAAATGTTGAGATTTAGAATTCCTGAACAGAAGAGATATTACTGCTCCCGTTTTATGAGTTGTGCAGGGAAATGCACAGAGGTAAAATGTCCTTCCCAACCATAAAGTTAGTTGAAGAGACACACACTGATTCTTGGATTCATTTATTTTGCCCACTGGAATATGCTGCTCTTCTTTTGCACTCCTTTTGGTTTCTTTGCTGCGTGAATGTAAAGACATTAATGCATTTTAGTGAAAATTACAATAATAATGCTTTATCTGATTAATGAAAACAAATATTAAAAATAGTTCATCTTAAAATACAGATTTTTCCAAAGCAGTTTAGACACAGTCCTGGGCAGTGGGCTGTGGGGAGCCCTGCTTGAGCAGGGAGGTTGGACTAGATGACCTCTAGAGGATCCTTTCCAACCTCACCATTTCTGTCAGTTTTTGAAGGTAAATGAGTTGTAAGAGATGACCTCATGACACAGATATCATTACAAATTTACTGGTTGCAGCTTACTAAAACTATTTATAGAGGAGAGAGGTTTAATATTTTAGTAATTATTATAATAGAAATTGCCTCAAACTCAAATATATGTTGTATTTGTAATTTGTGACGCTGAATTTAAACTCATGTTGAAATTCTTATCCTGCCAGAAAAAAAAGAAAAAACAAGGAATAAAGCAGAGGGAATAAAGGAAACTAATGTTTAAATAAATACCCATAAAACATCCAGATACAGACCTGAGGCACTAATGTGTACTGGGCTAGATTTTGATATGAGCTTGTTTCTGTTCCAAATGAAAACATGGATTTCCCTTTAGCTAAAAGCTGATGGATTTTTTCATGTATCCAGTCTTAAATAAGGTAGAAGAAAAGAGTCTTTGGCCTTAAATTTCAGTGATGAAAAGGATGGTTTATTTTTAGCTTCTACTGAACTGCATTAGCAGAATTTACCAAACGATATTCAGTATGATTTAAGGCTTGAAGCAGCACTTTTGCAGCTGAATTACCTTTCTTGTTCTTACCGTAATTGTGCCCATACATCGCATTTCCGACTGGGTGTGGGTGCTAATTTGAGTACTCCTGCCTGTGCTGATTTGAGTGTGAGACCAGTTAGAAGCACAAATGGGTAATTAGCGCTCCAGTGTTTAGGTAGTGTGTACACCTACTTCTGCTTCAGGTTCTCCCTTCCTTGGTGCTGTCCTTTGTCTCAGACTGTGGAAGTCACTTCTGGAGGGAGTGTATTGGAGGAAATACATGTTGCAGCTTCTAACACTGCCTTCTGACTCTGCATTCCCAGTAGTGGTAGATAATGATGCTCCAGTTGTTGTGGAGTGCTTCCTAAAAAATGCTGATGACTCTTCAGTCCACTGATCTGATTGAGGCTGGTGGCTGTGCAACATCTTGCATGTGCTATTTGCAAAAACTAAGCTTTATTCAGTAAATTGTTCTCAACCAGAGACTGTTCTAATTGCAGAGACTGATTTGCTCATCCAGAAAAGAAGTTCAGTTCACAGGGCATCTCTGAACTTACTTGAACTAAAGCAAGGAAGGAAATGCCTGACTCCTGTGGAAGGAAAGCTGAAGTTGTTTCAGAAATGTCAGGCAAAATGTCACGGCTGAGAATATCAGGCCAGTGACTTCTGTGTTCCATTGATGGCGTGCTTTTCTTAAGCTTCCATCAGTCATTTTCTTTGAATTATCATCTAGTGTCTTTTATTTTTGTGTTGGTAAAGAAAACAATAATGTTCCCACTGTTAAATGCTTGCTATAGATTACATCCTCCTCACCTTTTTTCCGTTCCTTTGTTGCATTTTACCCAACTGCTGGATTTTTTAGTGTGGGGGCTTGCGGTTGGGACAATAGTCCAGCTGAGACTTTGTGTGCTTGAATAACTGAGCAGTGAATGTACCTCATGTAGGGGATCCACATTGCTTATTCAGGATGAAACCTTATTTGTGTGTGTGTGAGGGTACAGCAGCCAATTTTGCTTAGAAAACAGGTTATATGTGTGCTTGGATACTTTTTTTATTTTCATTATTACTATTTAAAAGATGCCCTTCAGAACCATGTCTACATATTTTTGGGTTTTCTTGGATTTAATAAAAGAGTACAGCTAGTGGGTGTACTAGTTCCACAGGATATTAATAGTACTGGAAAGCCTAGATAATTACTGGAAAGCTTGATAATTAATGAGTGCTTTTAAATGTATTTACAGTCCAGTCATGACAGTGGTACATGTTACAGCACGTCAAGGGCATGTGTTTTTCCATATATTTGTACCAACATAGTATTGTCAGCTCAAGTTCTTTTCTTCCTCACTGTAATCTTTGTTGCCCTTTACTACTTCACTTCAAAGACAAGAAATCAACTCCTTCAAATCTCTACACATTCTATGCAGGAAGCTAAATCAAAAGTATGGTAATTTTATACTAATAATTTTCTTGCCTTCTGTTAAACTTTTTATTTAAGGCAAAATTTTCCACTTTAGAAAGGTTGAGGTGTTTACTAGAAGTCCTTTTAATTGATCAGATATGTTAAAGTCTTCATGTTCTCACTGGAAAACTAGTTTGCATTTTATAAAAGCCCAGATTCATGCTGAAGAGTGAATGAAGTCTTATGTTCCAAACTGACATGAGATTATATGCTCCTTCTTATGTCTGGAAAAACCCAATTGTGTTACATATAAACAGGGTTTGCAAAGGTTATGTAATTCTGTTAAATGAAAAATGAAAAGGACTAATTTCTTAGTCAACAAAGATTAATCTATGAAGTAAAAATTTCAGGAAGCACCTGTCATTTCTTTTTTAGGATAAAAATAATGGAGAGGATCCTAGAACTGGAGATACAGTCTAAAGTTCTGGGCATTTTAAAGTTTTTAGGCGTTTGCTGTTGACTTCAGAGTCAGAATTCTCTCAGAATTTTCCACCTCTTGAGTTGCTGCAAGGTCAAGTTAATAGAGATGAAAAATGTCACATCTGTGTAGCTGGTGCAACAGCATTTCAGAAAATGATTTGAAGCTGGATGTTTGGGAATTAAATCAATTTGCCAGTGCATGTCCACACATCGTTTTCCACTGTCATTACCTCTGCTTACATTATTTTCTGTATTATCATACAGGGCCTGCCTTTCCTTTGGATTAGGTACTATTTCCTGAGCAGATTTAGTAAAATCCCACTTAAATACAGAGGGAGCTCATCCTTTTCCCTTTGAAGAAACTGTTGATAGATACTCTGGAACAGCTATATTTGATTTTTATTCTTTAGTCTAATGCTCAAACACTATTTTGTCTATAGTTGACTGTTTTTTGATGCACACAAATTTCACCATGAGCAGTGTAAAATATTTCACACTGCATCCATCCATCCACACCTTGGTGGGGCCTGCGGTATTTACTTCAGGAAGGATGGTAATCTGTAAGACCTGGCTAAACTCCTTTGATCTCCTTAGCAGGCAAACTGCTGTCTAAATTGGTCTCCTTAGCAGGCAAAATTTAAGCTGAATTTTGCACTTCCTTATTCTGCTTTCTTGTTTGTGTTTAAAACTTTTTCCAGTAACCATTTTGAAGACATGAGGGGGAGAAAGCTCATTTTAGCCTGTCATTATGAACAACATTTTGCTATTTATTGTCCACTGCTTGTTATTGATTGTAGACTAAGCCCCACAGTTGTTTGAAACAGTTATGAACAGGAGAACTGTAGAACTGGCCAGCTTTTCCTGCTATTCCTGCTCCTTTGATCTGCATTTTCTTTTCTATTCAATGAATATTATTCCTGTTTTGAAGAAATAATACTATTAATACTATTCTAGAGGTGAACTACTATCCAAATACATACATTTATTGTGAATTAAAAGATAATTTTTATATGGTTAAATGGTTTTTCTAATGCAAGAACAGTAATTGTTTTGTTAATCTCCACATAGCTTGTATTTTATATTTGTGCAGAAAATCTCTCTCAGTTTTTTTTGTAAATTGGATGTTTTTATTCAGAGATGCTGAACTCAGGTGTTGGAGGGAAGGGAATATTCTAGCTCATAGTGGTGCTGTGCTGGTTCAAGATAAACTCAATCCCTTGCCTTAGGGAAGAGCAGCTGTAGAGATCCACATCTCACATTTTGGGCAGTATTTGAATACCATGCCATGTTCCTATTTAGCCATTGGAACTTGTTTTTATCTATAAACTATTCATTAAGAACCCTGCCTGTTTATGAGAAGGGTATATATAGCTCTTGGCCACATAAGGAGCAGTGATGGTATTAGCCTGGAATAATTTTGATGTCTGAGAAACATTATTTCATTTCTCCTAAGAGTGAAAAAAAAAATAGTTTCAATATCAGCAGCATTTGGTATTTTCTATTAATTAATAATTAAGTGTGTTAATTAATAAGTGCATAATGGATGCTTCAGTGTCTTCTGAGTGTGTGAATTTTAGAACAGATTGTCTGATGAAGATCTTTAAAAACGTCAAGCATCAAATGATGTCTGTAACTAAATTATATTTTATTCAAGTCCTTTATATTTCAGTAACATTACACTGGAAAAAAAAACAGCAACTGTTTGGTAATTCATCCTAATAATGAGCACAGATAACGTGGGAAGGTATTTTAGCATTGCGCATTAGCACTTGATTGCTTGGAATGCTGCTTCAAAACCACGCATAGATCCAGTGTGAGTAATACCAAGATGTCACTATGCACAGTACTGCAAAATAATTAACAACTCCAGCTTTACTCAGCGAACCTGACGTTTGAAAACAACCTGAAAAGCAGTTGGATTTTGGAAGTACCAAACGTATTTATAATTGCAATATAATTCACTGGAGTTAATAATTTTAGAAGTATACTGAAGTTCTTGTCTGAGTATCAACCACAGAGTAATTACCTACACATGGAGCACCACATGAAGATGTTTAACTCAAGGTTTTGAAATATGATTAGCAACTCAGCCTCATTTTCAGAAAATCATTTCTAAAGTCCTTATTTCATTGAAGATTAAAATACTTTTTGAAAAGAAACATTCCTTGAAATATTTTAGGCTAAACAATGTACTTTCAGTTGTGTTTTCAGTGCCTTGAACTGAGAATGTTAATTTGAACATTTCTTCAGTCAGCCATAAGCGGGTGTGAAGTGACTGCAGTAAAATTGTGATAGTTTACGCTAATAAACGATGTGATCCTGTGACTGTGAACATACATTTGGGTTATATAGACCTTGTAACACAAGGAAGTACAGTAGTACCTGGAAAAGAAACATTAGCTATCTTAATATGTAATAGGATATTTATATTTGGGGTCAGGTGCTCAGCAAGGGTTATCTTTTAAATTAATGTGCCATTGAGTCCTCCAGAGCTAAGCAAGGGACAAGGAATTATTGAGAGACTTTGGGTTGAACCTCTGAGAGCTTGACAGCCTCTCACTAGGAAAGGGAGAAGAGAGGAAAAAAATCGTACTATGAGGCAAATTAGGAAAGCATTTCTTAAGTGACATATAAGAAAACTTAGCTGTTATGGGGAGGTTACGTAATCTGGTTTTTATTTATTTATTTTTTTAAAAAGTTCCTTCTAAATTGAACACATGGCAAACAGGAAGATGACTATTGCACAATGTAAGGTAGGTCTGGATGATTTGTCTTTGAAGTGAAATGAATTGGAAACTTGCACTGCTTTGGAAATCTTGAATTCCTTTCCTGCAGGTGTTTACCATTGTAAAAACTTTGACAACAGTTTCTACTGTCGTTACTTGAATAAAATGCTTTAAGAGAGCTTTTAGATTAGACTTTGAACTGGAAAAGGCATAAATATATAGAAAAGCCTCCATTGTCAGTATGTTTTCTATTAGCCAGCCTGTCAAATAACTAAGCTTGACTCGGCCCTGGACTTTACTTAAAGCTCATTCATATGATTATAGAGTGTGACAATCCATTTATGTTAATACAAGTTCTAGCTGCAGATCCATGGAATACAGAACTCTCTCTTCCCGCCGTGCAGTTGTAATCCACATTCACTAAAAGTGGCAGCTTCCCCAGAAATCCTGGTTTCTTTCTCTTGGTATCCTAAGCACAGTTACAGACACCTTGCAGAACTTATCCTACAAATGAAGATAGGGGAGCTGTGTGCTAATCCTTAGTATTAGCTGCTAAATGCAGAGTTCTGTGGAAGGCTGAATTCTGTAGATGCTGGATTACTGTTGATGAAAATGTTGCTGGAATTCGTTTGGGATTCTCCTTCCACTTAACAGCCATGGCAGGGACAGGACACATGTGAATTGGGTTAAGTACCAAGTTCCAGCTTTGCCTTCTGATGCTGTGGATCCATAGATGTATTCTTGACTTCCTTTTTAAAGCACAATTTACTTAAATAGTCATTGAGAATAAATACATCATCCCGCTCTGGATCACACACACGCTGTCTTTCCAGCTGTGAGATACTACAGAGATTCTCTCACTGTGATTTAAGATTCAATCTTAACAGACATTTCTGTCTACATCTCCCTCTTGACCACTCTCCTGAGATGTAATCCTTGGCCAATCTGATTTTCCCTGCATTTTATGTTATATTGACATCAGCCTTTTTTTTTATCATGCTTGGTGTGCAGTTTAACACATATCAGGTAGTTCAGTGACAACTGGATTGACTGGCAGCCTTTTTAACCTGGTTTGGTTATTTTATAAATCTGAATCCTGCACATTTCTTACAGCCTGTAATAATATGACTTCCTTGTAATGGACCTAAGCAGAGTAGTAAAGAGAGACTTACTGGTTTTCATTGAACTGGGGACTTGGAAGGTTGGTTTACTGACTTCAGTCTCTTGAGGATTTTCAGGAAAATTGAAAAGTTTGTGGATGCATTTTTTTCTTTTATTACTTTATGTTAAGTCACTGTCATAATTATGGATAGGTCAATTAAATTAGTGCAATTCAAATCAAGTTGCCCTAGCTTTATTCTTAGCACACAAAGACCATTGTTGGTAGCTGCCAAAAATGTTATTGTAACGGTGTCGCTTTAGGGTTTGACTAGTATTATTGTTTGTCTAGTGAGTTATCACTAATTATTAAGTTGAGGTAATTAGAGTAATTGTATCAATCTGTGATTTGAGAAGAGACTTCTCAGAGTTTGTTTCATGCCAAAGAAGAGGCAGCTTTACTTTTCTCAAAGACAAACTGTGACTTAGCTCTTTAACATAATATTGTCTATTGTCCTTAATTTAAAAAAAATAAAAATATGCATTTTAAAGAATTGCCAGAGCAGTTTGAAGAAGGCCAGTGCCACAATAACGAATTCATAGTACCTGTAGTTTAATTTCTTCTTGCCATTTCAAGATACATGTACACTGTTTATCAGAAATTATTCTGTGAAATTTTAGGGCAGAATAATCCAATCAATTATAATTGCAAGATAGACTTTTTATGTAATCCTAGCCATATAATTGTGCCACCCAGCTCATAATTAATTTTAGAGTATGTACTGGAAATTCATTGGGTCTTGATTTTCGTTGGTACTTCTGCAGTGCTTCTGAATGAATTTTTCTAGTATTTTGCATTTTAAACCAATACCTCCAGGTTATTAATTGTGGGTGTGTTCAATATAGACTGGCTGCATGTGCCAACCTGTGGAATCCTCTGGTGTAGCTTTCACTGTTCTTTTTAAATTTGTACAGACAGGAAGCAGCACAGCTGGAAGTATCCTTGGTGTAGAACTTCATGGAGCAACACTTGAGCTAATGAGGGGTTTGTATTTATAGAAGTTTCTCTAAAGAGGCACTCAGAGTTTCAGAAATTAGTCTTAATTATTTCAGACTCTTGATTATTCAATGGACTATGTGCTTTTCTGATCTGAGGAAATTTCCAGCTGCCGGCTGCTAGCTCTGATTCAGGTTGTTGTCGAAACTGTCAAGTTATCTGACCATAATAAAAATATATAATATATAATAATAAAAATAAGAATACTTTCTGCTGCAGGAAACAGAGAGGTTTGAAGCAGGTTGTGCAAAAAGTGCCATCTGTGTATCTCAGTGTGTTTATGGTTAAGAAGTGGGTTAGGGAGGATGCAGTACAGACTCTCTTACCCTGCAGGAGTTCTTTTACATCAGTCATGTCCTTCAGGAGCTGCCCTGAGTATAGAGTTAAATAGCAGTTTCATTTTCTTCTTTGTCTCAATGAATTGCCTTTGGAAATGCTTCATGGGAAGCAGAGCCTTTGTGTACTGAGGTTCTTAATGCAAGTTCCACGCACACTGAATGTGGCCAATACTTCTCAAATAAAACCCCACAAATTTATTCCAAAACCTCCGAGAAACAGTGCAAAAGATGATTTAAAGAAGCTTTTGATCTAAGTGGAATGACTTTATAATATCAACCCTGGGCATGAGATATGTATCCTTTGTAGAGCACATTTTTAGTTAGAGCTTGAAAAATGTGACTCCATGCAGAGCCTAAAGAGCTCATCAATATAAAGGACTTCAAGTTAAGGATTGAAAAAAACCCCACAAGAAAAATTGAGTTATATTGGTGGTTACTTATAGAGATTTGTGTTGTGTTGACTAAGACTTTCTAGAAACAGAAGAAAATTGTTTCATTTTAAAATTCAGTAGCCAGAACACAGGGAACCAACACTTCTGAGCACATTTCCAAGCAGTGGTAGAAAAACACCACCTTTCATAGAGGGAGCACACTTAAGCTAGAGGTTAATTAGCAAAATTTGAAATACTTACTTACAGTCTGAAACAGGAAAGTGTTGAATAAATTTTAAAGCAAGTATAATTAAACCAATTAATCTAAGGTAATACCTTATTCTGCTCAATAAGCTCTGATGGGAAAATTATTATTTAAACAAATTTGCATACGTAAAAAAAAATCTAATTTTGTCATTAAACTACATAGGTTTATAGATACATGAAGTTTCATCAATACAGGTCTAATACTATCTAATTATATGTACAACAGCATTCTGTAAGGAAGATAAATAATAGCCTGTAGCAAATTCATAGTAATATATTAAATAATTTGGGTGATTGATGGTTTCAGGTTTCCTTTTTCCGTGTTTTCTCTTAGCCCATTAACACTTTCCAAGAGTCAGTGCCACTTTTTCAACTCCTCATAAGTAGGATTGGATTTTTGTGAGAAATTAATCAAGTAAGGGACTGGGTTTTTTTAAGGAAGTATTTTCCTTCATTTCTGTGTTTTCTATCAAATCAGTGCAGGCATCAGTCCTTTATACATATATATGTCTACTTAGTTAAATGTATTTATCATCTTCTCAGCAGCTGGCTTCACTCAGCACTGGTGACTGTGGCTGTCAGGAAAGTGATGGAATATCTTTCAAGTGCCCTCTCCATGCTTCATTCTGAGCTACATTTTCAGTTCATTTTTAGAGATAATCAGGACTCTGAATTGCTTAACCAGATTAAAACAAAATTGAAGGAAATTTAACTTTAATTAAAATAGAGTTGTAGCAAAGCAATAGCTTGAGCTTTTCCATGTAGTAAATTTTTGCTTGTTTCACAGCATTAAATACCTTTTCCATTTAATTATTGTATTGCTCTTTGTGCAAAACCCACAAATGAAGTAAAAGCACAGTAGAACAGATCAGCTCCACTTACAGGCTAAAATAGAGTTTTTGCCCTCTGATCTGTTATTACTTTAATATCAGACTTGTTTACAGCAGTTGAACTGCAGGCATGGAATTGGTAGCCTGAAATTGTGTAAAGGGGTGCTTGAATTTTTGCCTTATAATGAGCAGTGATGGGCAGCTCAACTGCTCAGCCAATTCTGCCTCACTGAAGTGCCCTTATGCACCAGGTTTGAGAATCAAGTGTTGACTGCATGGGAAAATCATATTTGATCTTTGAGTGGCTGTAAATATTTGTTTCTGAGCAGAAAACAGATACTTGAGGGCAAATTGCAACTTTCTTACAGCACTATTGACAGGAAATAGTTTATTATGAAACTGCAAATGCTAGTTTGCACTCTTGCATGAAATACAGTACCTGTGACAATAAAGAATGGTGCTACATGGTGTAGAGGCAATCACAACATGAATCATCTGTCACTTCAGCAAAACAGTGCCAATTGAGTTTACAAATGTGGCATCTATTTATTTCTCCCAGTACTGAGAAGGAGACGAAATGAAATGGAAGTGATGATTACTTGTGACACATTCCTGTTATGAAAATAACTTCTTTAACTCATGTTGTTGTAATAGCCCATGTTTTCTTTTTATTTGTGTTTCTTTCAGTGAACCGTATTTCTCTACATTTCTTGGGGCTTTTACCTATCAATGTGATAGAGTTGTTAGCATCTACTACCTACAGTAGAGCTGTGCTGGTGGCTCACCAGCTTTGCCTGTCTTTGAGTAACTTCAGGCAAAAAAACCATGGAACTGAATTGTGACAGGAAATAGAATCAGAAGATAGGCAACACTGAGGGCTAGATTATCAAACATATTTGGACACAAGTGCTGAATGAACTTTACAGTAATGATTAAGTGATGTAGGAGAGTAACAGTCTTTCTCACTGGAAAAATCTTGGGTGAGGTTTGTGTTAGTGCAACAGCACATCAGAGCTTGTGAACTCTGCTGATAGGTAAGACTGATGTGCCCAGACTGTGCTCTCCAGAAACACGTCACTGGCAGCTGAAGGTTCTCTGTTTCATGTGACACAAACTTGGTGTGTGAGCACATCTGTGTGTTTGCAGGCCATAACAGTCTGTGTAGGGAGCTGTGCCATCACTCTGCCTTAGTTCATAGAGTCACAGGACCAGTTTGGAAAAAACCTCCAGGATCAGGGAGTCCAACCTTTGACCATTCACCACCTTGTCAGCTAAACCAGACTACTAAATGCCACGTCCAGTTTTTTCTTGGACACCTCCAGGGGTGGTGACCCCCCCATCTCCCTGGGCAGCCCCTTCTAATCCCTGACCACCCTTTCAGGGAAGAAATTCCTCCTGGTGTCCAACTAATTATTGAATCAGAAGTGTGTGTGGGGTGATTTTACCATAATATCCAGACACATACATGAATTATGAGTTCCGAATACTTTTGCAATTTATTTATTTTTCTGTGTATCTAAGTTCAGACATGTGAAGAGTCTTCTTGATAGATGTGAATGCTGTGGATCTTTGAAACCTTGAGGTCCCATTCTTCAGAGACAGATGTAGTCCTTGGAAGTGTCAGAGGAGAATAAATTTTAATAGTAAGCTGTTGAAAGGGAGGATGTTTATTAGAACTGTCCACATGTATGAAGTTGTCAAGATAGCATCGGAGCAAATACCTGTAACTTTGATGAATAAATGAAACAAGAAATGCTGTGCTTGGTACTGACCTTTAGCATAAACAGATCCTCCTCTTGGTAGAGTTTTTGCACATAGTTTGATTTATGTATCTTCCATGGACCTGCATGTTTTTAAAGAAGAGCCAGGTCCTCTGCAGTTTCAGCTTGTGCGAACAATTTACTTGCTGCAAGCTCTTTGCTAGCACGCATTGTATTTCAGTAGCACACCTTTTGTAACAACAAAGAAAATGAGAGTTGTGTTCAGTGGTTTAGCTAAGGTGTAGTTGTTACGAAGAGCAAGATTTGCATAGGCATTTCTGTCCGTGTATGTATTATATTGTTCTAAGTATCATTTAAATTTCATTAAACTTCAGGTTAACGGTCAAAATGAAACTATTGATTTCTTCTCCTCCACTGCTCTTTTGGGATTCTTCTGACCTGTGTTCTATGTAAAAATACAAAAAAAACCCCAGGGAAATGGATTTCCTGCTTTGGCTGTGACCTGAGCGAGCTCTGCACATTTAACATTGTGGGAGGCAACAAAGGAGGGTTCAGTGTCCTTCAAATCCTGTGCCAAGACCTGAGCTAGGACGGGAATGTTCTTTGAGGGAGCTGTAGAGAGTCTGGCCTTTTTATTCCTTGTAAAAGGAGAAGGGACTTGAGATGAGTCATGGTAACACATTTATGTTAATTGTAAACAATGCTTTGAGCCTGCCTAGAGAATGGGAAAAATCTGTGGAATTCTCCGCTAATATTTTGCTTCTGAAATGTGACATTTCTGCAAAATAACATGCGTAGAAGCAGAAAAATGTAGAAAATTATACCTATTTTTTGATATTTCACTTTTGGTCTGTAAAGTTCCTGTTGTTTTCCATGTTCATTTTTCATTGTTCTAGCACTATATTTTCTTTTTTGTCTTTTCAAGTTTTTTATTCTGTTATAGCATTTGGTCTTTCGCTGGTCATTCTCTGTGCAAAAATCTGAGATTTCAAACTCCACTAGCAGGTTACTGCCAATGAGTGCATTATTTTAGATATGATTATAAGCTGACAAAAATATTTATTTACCCCCCAGAAAGATAAACTTGGGAACACTTTATAAAATTAGTTTTAAGTAATAATTCAAATTACAACAATATTATTTTCTGCTGAATTTCAGTAGCTATAACTGGAAATAATCTTCACTGTGTTTGTGGAAATGTTGTTCATATTATTTAATTTGAAAAATAATCCAAAGTGGCATTTTTAAAAAATATGTGTAGGAATGTATGTTTATCACTGACTCGTCATTTAAAACATGGCCTGAAATACAAGATTCTGAAATGATGCTGCTGCTCTACCCTTCTTCAACAAGGAATTTTTTTTTTCAAGTGTTGCCTTATTTTCTGTTTTCTTACAAATTTCCCTTGCTTCTGATCTTCCTGACTCAAATTGTCCTTGAATTTCAGGGAGTTTAACCTAAACGTTAACCAGCTCCTCAACTCTGTTATTTGAACAAAATGATTAATTTTTCATGCTCGTCTCAGGTTACACAAGCTCGTTTGAGGATGCAAAGCTCCTTACAAGAGATGGTTCAGAAATCATTTAGGGCCAAGGACTCCATTTGGAGTTTGGAATGAATATTCACAGGAAATGTGCTGTTGTGCACAAAATAAAAATCCAGTTCTCCTGGGTGTTTGTAATCGCTGTCTGAAGCAGAATCCAGCAGTAGCACGAATCAGCATGAGCATAATAAAACATTGCAAATACATGAGCAAGTTATTAAGTAAATTAAATACCAGTGTTTATATCTCTGAGGAGCATTGCAAATAGATTATGGTTTGTTTGTCTCTGTTCTGTAATCCAAGAAATAAACCAATATGTGTTACAAGGATTTCCATAGATCCAGAATTGTAGGAATTTCTGAGCATAGCTCTTTTCTCCACTCTCTACTATCAACAGGATTAATAGGGTCTGAGCACACCTGTATCTTCATTTCAGAGAACTGTCATTTGAGATTGATTTACCAGGATATTTCTTTTTCTTCAGTAATTTTAATCAAATTATTACTGGTACATGACCACATATATCTGCTTTATCTGATGTTGAGTGTGAAAGATTAATAAAGATGAACTGAGAACTTGGAACCCTTCCATTGCAATTTGGCTTTTAAAAACCACTGATTCTTCGCTGTATTTCTTTTGATTGGGTGAAAGCCCTTTAGAGCAAGATAAAAGCAGATAGAGATTTTTTTTTAACTTCTATGTCTTTGATACATATAATCAGAATTTAATGTGAAAATTAGCATCACTGAAGTTCCAATTGTAAGCCCCATGAAAACAAAGGTAAATGGTTTTAACATACTTTGCATTGCTAGACATGCATTATTAGTAGATTTATCTTCTTTTACAAATTTTTTGATATTAATATCATGCAAGTAAAATTAACACTACAGCTTCTTTAAACTGCTAAAACAGCAGATACATATTAATTCTTTATCATTTTCAGAGAGAATATTAGAGGCTGTCTTTTTTAAATGGTTTTCTTGAATTATCCCATAATTCCTTGAAAAAACTAAAGAAAAGGGATAATATAAAGATTTTTCAGTTATTTTTTAAAATCTGTAAGAATCTTTTGAATTGATGTGGATATCTAAGGGTCATTCTGTGCCTGGCAATGACTTTGGGTCCTAGAGAATATGGGTATCCCCTGGAATTGTGGCTTGGGAATACAAGGCTTTGGGTTGAGTTGAAGGAATTCCTGCCATGCCTTCCACCTCCTTGTCTCAGCTTATCTCTTACTCTGCTCATTTATTTAAGAGCCCTGATTTTTGAAGTGTGCTGATCGGCCTCATAATATGGCTCCTGAAACAATTGTGCTGGCACGATTAAACTGTGGTGAAGCCAAACTGTGACTTTCAATTGTTTCAGACAAATCTGGAAGAATGCATCAGAGATATTTATTGCTTTAAGAAGAGCATACGGTACCAACAGATAACATATGCAGTTTTATTTCGTGTCCCCCTCCAAATATGTACAGACAGCACATGATTGTGAGTCATTACAATATTCACTACGTGCTATGAACAAAATAATTGTCATCCTAAACCTGTCATTGTCAGTGTTTTCTTACAGACTTTCTATTTCCATTCCATTCCTTGTAGAGCACTACAGGACTTTTAGTACTTTTATATAACAATGAATCCCATTATTGTGAGTAAACAGGGATCTGTGCCTGCTCATAATCAGAACAAGGATGGGATGTGTTACCTGATGTGTGTTCTGGCAGCTTCAAACCTGTTGCACCTAAAGCAAGACCCTTATTTTACTAAATGTAGTCTCGATCATCACTGAAGGGAAGGAAATCTGTATCAGTGTCTCATTTCCACGTTTGTTGTTTGTTCCATCTGTGGTGGCCATCACCAAAGTTTATTTCATGAGGGAGCAAGCTCTAAGGCCAACCCATTAATATGCCAGAAGTTCATTATTTGTTGAAGTGGTTAACAAAACATAATTCATGCAGGAGGTGCTGTGTGCTGTGTTTGCTGCTGTGACTTTGTGGTCCCATTCCGGAGCAGGAAGCTCCTGCTTGGTGGCTGCCTGGATCAGGAGGGAGAGAATTTTTTAATTTTTTTTTCAATGAAACTGATAACAAATCCCATAATGTGCTTGGCACTTGAATTGAAAATGTTCTGTAGTGTATCAGTTTTAAAATCCACCTCTGCCAAGCTTAGTTCATCAGTTTGATTTCTGTTCCCTCCTGAACAGACACACACACACACACAAACACGAGCTTCGCTCTAGATTCCAGTTGAAGAATATCCTATAGCTAGTAGTCTGGGAAATATATTTGCTGGGAGCAGCAAACAGGTAGGTACATTTCACACATAGGCTTGCAGGTGCAGGGTTCCTGAAGTATTTTTCCCTAAAAGATTAAAAAACCGAAGTCCAGATATGTGTCTGATACTTAATAATCTGGATTGTGCAGTAATTCTGAACACCAGAGCAATTGCTTCAAGGAGTTCTGCTGAACTCCATTGGATTAATGTCTCTGCATATTTTAGGAAAGTAAAAAATATCAAATTATTATCCAAATTAAGATTTGCCTAGTATGGGTGCAGCAGTTTGTGGTCAGATTTTTACATGGCTGATGTTTCTGAGTGTTTCCAGTCTTTTCAGCATTGATTATTTCCACACACCCCTCTTACAGTGGGTTGTGCCTATAATCTTAAATTTTATGAAAGTAGAAGGTGCTAAGCAGATGTTCTGCTATGAAGAGTTCCTCAAATAGAATCCAAAATTAAATCCTAAAGTATTGAATATGCTGGTTTGAATTCAATATGAATGGTGAAGAATAAATTGTGCAGAAACTTAAATTTATGATTATAGTTTTTCAAAATAAGCTTATTTTTAAAGCATCGAGAGATATTTATTTTTTGTCTTGTAACCCATAAAACTTCTATCAACCCTTTTAAATATCCACCCCCAGTCTTAAAATGTTGGGCAGTGGGGTTTTTTTTTTGTCATATTGCCAAACCTGCTGTCGGTGGAGAGTTTCTTTCAGGTCAGTAGTGAGATAGGCATTTGCTAACACAGGAAAACCTCAGAACTGTCTTGCCTTTTCTCCCCTGTTACATTCCGTTGTTAGTAGAACATAAAAATACATTTTTGCTGTTTGTAAATGTGGAAGAGCTGCTCTTTCCTTTTTACGATTTAGTGGTTACACAATTGTAGGATACTTAAAGAGAAAAATTTTACTTCGTGTCAATTGATGTGGAAATGTTACGTAATGTTGCTCTATTTTGGCCACCTCTATGTCACTGTAATTATTAGCCACTACAATGAGCTAAGTCGAAAGGGGGATTCAAAATGGGGAGAGTATTGTGAAAAGTTGTTTGATTTTCTTTCTGTACTTGCCATTTTATTAAATATTCTCAGAAAGGAACAGGGAAATTAATGAGATGGTTTTGCATCAGTGTGTCAAAGCAGTTTTGCTTTTACACAATAAATGTGTTGCTTTTTATTCTATGTATCTTAAAAAGAAACAAGACTGACAGTATTTTTAAAGTACATTAAGTAGGCATTAAGACAAGAGTGATTTGCACTGAGAGAGAGGGGAGTGATATTTTTTTCTCTTTCATGGTGGTTAAGCACATTTCCTTGTGAGGGAGGGAAAAAATGACAGCAAGTTCTGGAGGGTTTGGGTTTTTTTCGTATAAACTATAGAATATTCGGGTTTATTTTTTAAGGATGGCAGAAATCTGTTTAAAGAGACAGTTGTGAGCAATACATACACAGATTTGCATCCACTCCGTTGACAAAATGTTATGTAAACAGAATACAGTGAATATACTTTGAAAAGCAAATCAGTATTTCTGTAGGGTTCTGGTTTTCTCTGTGTATCAGTGGATGTATTATTATTATTTGGGGAGTTTATCACAGATGGTGTGGTATCTTCAGTTTTATTTTATTAAACTTTTTGTTGACTCCTAACATAAGAATGTGAATTTTTTTTAAAATGTTTTTTTAGAGTTGTTTTTTTTTAACTATCAGCAGTGCTAAGACAAAATTGAAAAATGTTTTTTAGATCCTTTCTGAGAACTCTCAGTAGCTTGTTTCTCTTCTGGGTGATCCTCACTGCCTTTCAGTTCTGTATTTTCTGTAAATGTGCATAAACCTTTCACAGGCACAGCCATCTTCCTCACCCGTATCTCCAATAACTACACAGTTCCAAGCATGCCCTGTCCATTTGTGGCCATGCATCCTGAAATGCAAGCTGCCACACAATGCTGTTGTGATTCCTCATCTCATGCTCCATTGCCTGTGAAGCTGCTTTGAAAGGCCTTTCTTGTGGCTGTTGTTAAAATCCCTGGTTGCAGAATTTCAAAGTTCCTTTTTTTTTTTTCACACAAGAGAAGCAAATGTTTTTTCTCTTCCTCCATATTTCTGCCAGTGGCTAGTGAAGCAAAGCTGACATATGTTCCACATTGTAGTTCTAGTGGATAATTCATAGAGAACTGGATAAAGACATAGCAGGAAACGGCTTGTTACAGTTCTACTCTGTAGGCACCTGCTCCAGGTTCTGCTCCCCTTGGGTAACTTTTTTCTGTGCTAGTCATTTTTTTGCTTATCCTTGCTGGTATTCGAAAGTCTGAAGTTATGGTCTTGTCCTTCCCATTAATGAAATCCATTCTTACTTCCATTTTAAACACCATGGAGTGTTCAGCACCATTTTTGTTAGAGGAAGAGGTCTCTATTTGACTTCATATGCAGAAAAACATGTATCTGACTTTGGAAGTCCAAACACTGAGCAGATGGTGAGTTCTTTCCCAGAATTTCCTGTTCATAACTATTTGCAGAACAGCATCCGTTTTTCTGGGTCAATATTCTCACTGTATCCACTTTCAGCAAGAATTAACAGCTAGAATGAGTTTCTTTGTTCCAAGAGAAAATTCAGGAAGGCAAAAAATACGTCAGTGACTTTGTGAGGTGTAGCAGGTGAGTGCATTTTATAGCAGAGGTTAAGTGGGATGTGAAGGTTTAATTGAAGGCTGATTTTTTGAGTTAGAATAGTTTGTCTTTAAAATGAATATGGGGACAGTATTGTAAGCAGCTGTAGTTGAAGATATAGTCAAGTAGCTGCTGCATAGCAAAATCATGATGATTATCAGTCATGGTGTGAGTTTAGTACCCAGAGCCACGAACCAGCTCGTGGAGCCTCCCTGTCATAGGTGCTGCACAGCTTCTTCCAGTTTGGTTAGATAAAACCCAGAAAAACCACAGATTAACTGATTTTTCAGAGAAATATAAACGAATCATTGTGACTGGCTGCAGGAGAACCAGTGGGAGCTAACAGCTGTTGAATGTTGTCAGCACAGGTGGGGGGAAGCTGCGTACAAGTTCAAAGCACAAATAACATAAATGTCTATGACATGTCAGTTTATACATCTTTGGGTTTGTCATGCTTACTACAAGATCAAGTGCTGACAAAGGACAGTGCAGAATAAATGGAAGAATGCCTCTTTCACAGGATGCATTGCACTAACTGTTCACTTCAGGCAGTCGAGTGACAGAACCATCTTATTTGACCAAGCACACGTTGTTCTGTCTTTTAAGTTCTAATTTATTCCCGTCACGTGCTGTGGAGTCCTGCTTGGAGTGTCTATTCTCAGCATAAAACTGTTTGTCAAATTTCTATTAAGCTTAAGGTGAAAAATTAATGAGCCATTCACTTCAGATATTTCAAAACTAATACTGCTGTATTATTAATGCAGCAGAAAGTCAAAGATGTGGGTACGTACAATTATGGCTCGCTGTTCAGTCAGACTCCTTTTTTTTGTCTTTATTTTTGGGGGAACATCATTAAAACAGTGTTTCAGGTCATGGAAGGAATTATTTTGATGAATTCTGTCAGTAAACTTTTTAGACAGTTTTAGTTGTTAACTTTTTGGTTTACCTGATCCTGGCAGAAGGTGCCTTGAATAAACAGATAATGATGATGTACTGTGTTCTGTCCAATCTTACTTTGAATCTAGAAGTTTAAAAAAAATTAACAGAAAGTTGATTCATACAGCACAAAACTTCTTTGAGAAATATAAATAAAACGCTATTTGCATAATACTGAGGGAGCTGTGGGTGCAGCAGTATTTTGGGGCCAGAGAAGTATGACATTATGACTAACTCTCTGATTTTTCAGTCTTCAAAAAAATCACTGAAATGATGATAAAATTGTACTTTAACCTGGAACTGAGTGGGGTATGGTGCACAAGTGTTACTATTAAGTTCAGAAATCTCAGAACATGTTGCCAGTACCAGTAAGTGAAGTGAAGGAGCACTGTGAAATGCTGGGTTGGAAATGTGAGTCCCACACTGAACTGTGTGGAAACTGGTGCTTAAGGTTTGAGCTTGGATTGAAGAAGAAAACATCAAACACAGTCACTGCTGAAGTAGAAATGCAGGTCTTGCTTTCCATGCAGAAACTTTCTAAAGATTGTTTCTTTTTGTGCTCCTAAAATTAACTTAATAATTGATTTCTCGCTTTACAGTAAGTTCTCCAGAGACTTTCTGGAATTAATAGTGGTTCTAGGCCTGGCACAGTTACATTTTTAGACTTGCAGAGAAGAAGGAATTCTGCTTCTTGGAAGAGTTTCATGCTATAAAACTAAATTTCATTACAAGCAAAATGTCAAATTTAAGTTATCCTTGAAGCGTTTTTTATTCCCACAGATCCTGAAAGCGCTCTGTGCTCCGAAGGGTTTGGCATCCAGCAGAGAAAGTGCCGGCAAAAATCTCCAAGTTCTTGCAATACATTGTTTTTTTTATGAAGTTGCACTGCACTGTTTCACTGTCACTACAGCACCAAGCCCATGAGTATTTAAAAACTGAATGATTATGCTTTAACTAGCAGCCCTCAAAATCTCCAGGTTTCTAAATGTGCTCTGCAGAGATTGGTCTTGAATGGTTCAGTTTTGAAATCTGATCATGATGCACGTTGCCTTCCTCTGCCTCCTTATAAATGCCTCGCAGACGTAAAGGAACTCTTAACTTTTTTTTTTTTTCTTTTGCTTTAAAGCATTTTTTACTGTTAATTCCAATAGTGGAGTTTTTTTCTGTTAATAGTTCATCAAGTTTAGTTACTTGAGAATTTTGTAGAAATCAGGTCTGGAAAAGATGTCGGGCGATCATCTAATGTAGCACCTTCCCTCAGGGAGGGCATGAGCCATACCTGCATCATTCCTGACAGATGTTCGCTTTCACTTTTCTCTCAAAAGATTTCAATTGAAGAGATTTTATCACCTGCCTAGGCAAGTCTTTATGAATTCCTTTATTAGAAAGTTTTTCTTTCAGATAAATCTGCCCAGATAACTTAAATCTGCCTTTCTATACATTTTTTTTTCTTTTTCTCCCATACTTCAAACTCCATTTTCTATTGTGAAATGATTAATTTTTAAATATGGAGGGGTTTCTCCTGTAAGTTGCTCCTGAAAGTGTGTCTTTCACAGGTTATTTAGGGATGAAGCTCAAACTGGAGAGAGATTTTCCCATCTGAAACGTTTTGAGCTTCATTTCTCCTGTAATACAGTCTGCAGATCAACAAACACTGGACAGAAAATAATGTCTCAATTGCCCATCTCTGATGGACTTTTTAGGATTCTTTTTGATTGCAGAAACAGACTTTCAGAGCTTGACCACAGTGATTTTGCCGTCAGTTTACCGAAATGACAACTTTAAGAGATTTTGAACCCAGACCAACTTTGATGAGACAAAGCTTTTTTTAAATTATATTTTCAACCAGCTTTACCTTTCCACTCAAAAACTTGTCTGATCCTCTCAAACTGAACACTGATAACCTTGCCACTGTGTATTAAAGCTGAACAACACCTTTTGTTTTTCCATAATTAAGTGTTATAACTTTGGTCAATTTTTACATTACGATCCTGGGTATACTGTAAAAAGTTTCAGAAGTTCCTAGAACAAAAAAAAAAAAAAATTAAAAATTGAGGATGTGTCTAGATTTTTTTTTTTTTTACTGTGGTTCAGTAACAACAGTCCTGATAGTAGTTTTATAGAAATTTATTTGAGATGTGCTGCTGATTGCTGATATCTTTCTCCCTTTGTGCCTGCACAAAATTTAAAGGATGCTGTTGGGTAGTAAAGAACTCAGTGTCGACAGGAAATATGGTGTTTATTTCACAGAGGTCTCGGGGAGAGGCCTTGTATTCTGAATCTCTGGTTGAAAGTTTGGACATGGTTCAGCAGGAGCAGATACACTGGAAGGCTTTGAGGGTGTTTCAGGTTATGTATTTCCATGTGCAGAGTTAGGCTTTTTCCCCC